>LQNS02278145.1:5769830-5785346 GCA_001587735.2 Parhyale hawaiensis
GCACAAATGATCAGATTTTGGAGTTTATGCAAAGAAAATTATGGTTTCAGAGCCAATTTGAATTTTTGCTACCGTTGGCTCACTTGGCGGAGGTATGCGCTCTCAGAGTGCTCTAGTTGCTATTATTATCGTCTTAGTTTTACTACCGTATCCACTCGATGAGTGATCGGTACAGTGCAGACTCGGTAGGAATAATTCATCTCGGCATTCCTGCCGGAAAGTCTTGGTTATTTCAGTGAGCTACTACTAGCGGGGAAATCAGACGCAGAGCATCTTTAATCCAACACAGCTCGGCTCAACAAACTCGCTCAGCCATGCGGTGCAGGAAAAGAAACGAAAAAGAAGAAGACAGAAGAAAGAAACACCCGTGTGGAGGGTTCTCTCCACCACCCCTTTCCACTATAGGCGGGAGCAGATGAGGAGTCCCATGTGATCGGTCGCTTGCCACCATTAGGTGGCCCACCTTACGCAACAGAAGGGGAAATATAGGAAACCTACCTAACTATAACCACCTCGTCAGCAGAAAAAGCAGCCAACTGCAGCATCACTTGCGAAAAAGGTATTCAGGATTGCCCCTGGGTTCGTAAGGCCCACATCTATGTTGACAGGGAAAGGACCCTCCAGAATGTACCCGTGAGGGCATGCAGCCTTGATTTCTAAGTCAGGTTTTGGTTGGAGAACCGATATAGGGTGCTCTACAAAATGGTTTCCATAGCTGCATCAAACAACGGGAGAAATGCGTAACTCTGGGTTGTTCCTATGTAGGGAAAGACTAATGTGCCAAGTTTTGTTGCTCTGCTGCAATTCCCTCCAATTATTACTGCCGAATCACTTCCCCACAATTCCACTGCGTCCTTATGATAGTAACCTGTTGAAGAACTAATTCAGAAGTAGTATTAATCTCTTAGGTTCACCCACAGCGCCCATAATAAAGTGTGATCCAATCCGTGAGGCTCTGTATGGCCTCCGAGGGCCAAACATACCACGAACGACCAAGTGTTCAATGACTCATTATTTGTCTCGAATGTATACCGAAGAAACAAGGCGCAAAGTATTACAAAGAGACGAAAAAAAGGAAACGAGAAGACAGAAGAAAGATACTCGTGTGGACGGCTCTTGCCGTAGCCCTCCAAACGGGTGAAGGTAGGAGGAACATGTCGGCCATTTCGATCGGCAGCCCACCTCGCGAAGCAAAAAGAAGAAGAAGTATAAATTACCCACCTAACCTTACAAACTAACCTTGTCAGGAGGAGCTGCGGCCAGCTGTAACATCTCCCGCAGAAAAAGCACTAGCGACAGCCCTTGGGTTCGCGAGGGTCATATATATTTTGACAGAGATAGGGCTCGCTAGAATATGCCTCTGAGGGCGAGGGACCAGCGCAAATATGTCTGTCCAGTAGTTCTCTTTTATTTTCAGGCTAATCTTACCAATCGAACAATGAGAAAAACACATTCCTTCCATGTGTTAACTGTTCATTGGGCCGGACGGCATGCTTTCTGGCTCCATAATGAGTTGATAGTCTGCTTGAAATAACTTGAACAAGGCTGTAGCTGCATTATATGACAGCAGTTAATTACGACTGTGCAGTGAATGTCAACATCAAGAAATTGGGGACAAGCAGATTTGAAAGTCTCTCTCTATGCATACATGTACATTTGTACTAGTGCGTGTTTACTGCTCTCATTTTAATTGAGGCAATCTAATCGTCTTAACCTTCAATGATCCCTAACTTCTATCTTATAAAGACAGCAGAAAAGTCTCTCTCGATCTTGCGCTCAACCAATGCACATCAGGCCCTATAATGAGTCCTCAGCGATGATCACGTAAAACTCAATTCGCAATAGCGAATCCAATAGTCAAAGTTGAAGTTCCGGATAAGTTCCAGCTCTGAGCTAAGTGCAATAGATTATCTGGATCCAATTCATCAAACACGCCTAGCATGCGCTTTTTGTCTGGTTACCTAGATAGGGTTCACCAAAAATAATATACCTACGTACTCAAAAATTTGTAAGCCATTATCCGATATTGTAAGTGAAACAACCCCTACAGATATTGGAAAATTACTTATAATTTTCTGATAGGGTACTGAAGAATGGCCCCAATTTCTGAATATATAGAGCCTTACAGTCCGTACTAGCGCTGGTCTTCAGTCTTTAGCGAATTTTGGGCCCCTACAGGACACCTCGACCATGTGCCCGTGTCCGTCATGCCAATTACAGAGCATATAGAGCATCATCTGATTCAGAATGTAATACAAAGAAACTGCATTCTGTGTTGGTGAGCTCAACGCTTATTTCACGGAATTAGGGCAACCAACATTTTTTACGCCAGTTCATAAGACAGTTCCAATATATTTGTGATAGCTTTAGCAATTTAAAGTAAACAGGCAGTACCCATCTCACTTTTGCTTTGGAGATATTTCTCGCAGACCCACAATTTCTTTTACGCTAATTGAGAAGACAGTAACACTAGCTATCTATATTTAACAAGAATCCAAAGCCAGCAGTCAACACACATCTCGCCTTTGCTTTTGACTCATTTACCGCTCACCCACCGTGTAGGCTACTACAGAACAGAAGCTGCAGCGGTCTCGCTCTCTCTCGCCCGAGAGGCTGCAAGTGCAGATGCTTATCACGTGCAAGAAAATGGCGGGAGAAATAGCAAACAAATGGCTTGCTGCAGAATGCAATATACTCAAGAGATGAAAGTACGTCGTATCCAATGGCGGCTCGTGGCCAGTGTAGTGAGGGAGCTGCACAGTTCTGTATGGCAGGATAATTGTAATTTTTCAACTACAGCTCTCCTGGTACGGAAGTGTGCAGCGGCCCTATACTGTAGTTAATAATTATTGTCCTGATCCGCCAGTGGTCATTTCCTTGATTCGTGCGAAAATTTACTCCTGGTGAGCAGATACAGCGCTGCTGCACATAATATGAAGCAGCACCGGCCTCACACCTAGACATCCCACAGCCTCATGATGACTAAATTGTCGCCAATTCACCCGATGTGATGCGTGTGAATGAGCAGATCCTTGGCGTGGTGTGACTTTTGATTAGTTGGCTTCTAGTTGTATTTCCTTTTCTGCATTGATCCAGTACAGGAAAATCGTTGAAAACTTAGCCGCATCACATCTTCTAATTTTCAGGTTTTGACATGCTACACTTGTCAACTTTCTATTACATGTTTAATTGAGTATATGTGGCTGTGTGTAGGTAGAAGAAATTTGCACCATTACAGGAAAGCAGCTGCTGACACGACTACAGATTCACCGATTAAGACAGCGACATAAAAAGCTTGTGCATGGCAAGTGCAATATCTACAGATCGGTATGACACTCGCAATAAGGTACGCCAGAAATTAACAACTATCCCAATAAAGAATGACAAACCGATCCTTACCATTGCCTAGCGAACCCCATGGTTCTTACAAGTGTATGAATTTCATAAATACTAGTCACAACAACTCATTCACTTACGTACAAGGTACATAAAAAATATAGAGTGAAACTTGCAAAGTTCTAAACTTGCTGCAATAGAGACGTCACTGGAGTTTTCTGAGAGCGGTAGACAGCGCTGCACTAAACCACTAATCCCCCCCCCCTTTCACCTCCAAGAACGTTAGACTGTTGCTCTGGTTTATATCGACACGTTCCACGAATTATTGGTGACATGCAGCAGTTAAGAAGTATTAGTTTACTAGTGCATACTAGTGCACCCGGCCGTCGAAAATGACGACCAAGAATTCGCGATGGCAGTTCTTCATTGTCACGCTTTCGCTGCTGGTTTGCTTGAGGATTCCTTGTAACTGCCAAATTAAAGGAATATACAAGATGAGCTTTCTAGCTTTCTTGGCTCCACTCCTGCTGAACAGCGCAACCCTGTTTTCTTACCGGCAACGTGCAGAAATATCTATTCTTTTTTAGCAGGCAATGAAGCGTTACTCACACTATAAATTTCGACTCGACATCATCAATAGGTACGTCATGACATCATACTAGTAGACTTTTTTCGCTCGAGTGTCAAGCTGTTTCGTCAGAGGAAAAAATCAAGTCGGAAAACATAGTTGCTGCAATAAAATCTGTTGGAAGAAAGTAAACGTCATGAAGCATGAGTGTCTTAAAGGAAACTGTGGATATTTTCGGTGCACTGATTTCAACGTTGACAAGAAGTAAATTCAAGTATGAGGTTGCCATACTTTTGCCATCATTTGCAACGTGGCTATTTTTTCTTATCTGTTTTCATTAGAGCGTGATAAAATAACAACAGTCTCCAACCAAGCCTATAGGTTTTGCTTCGCTGTTTTATAAAGCGTCACAGAAGATTGATAAACAGATAAATGCACATCGCTCTTATTGTATTGTTTGATGATATACTGTGTTCAGTTCAATTTTATACATCAGTACAACAGAGCGGGACAACTCGAGCATTCTTAGATTGTGTTATGATTATAAGCCACTACTTATTCTACAGTACCGTCCAAAACTAAGGGACAAATTTTCAAAACGGCATAACTTTTTTCTAACCATGCCAGGTACTTCTTCTTCTGCACACTATTAGCCAGTAAGATGTTGATTATTGTGTTAAAATTTAAGACATGTATGAAGGCTAATAAAAAGTTATGAACGAAAAGCTTTTCTCTTTAAATTTATATCGTCCAAAACTAAGGGGCAAAAAAAGAAAAATTAAGTTAATTTCTTAATTTCTTTATTTAAATCGAAGACAAAGTTTGACACTAGCATTTGTAAACATTGCTATTCGTTACCTGATGGCACCACGCGAGAAAGTTGATTATATCCTGCGACAAGATATCATCAAGTTGCACGAAAATAATTTCACTATTAGAAAATTTTCTGCGAAGATAAACCGTTCGAAAGTGTTGTGGGCGGAATAGTGACGTCGTACGATGAAACCGGCAGCCCTAAAAAGCCGGCAGGCCCCGTAAGACGTCAGTTAGAGAGGATAGAGTCATCCAGCGTACGTAATTGAAAGAGCGATTTAAGTTTTCAGCTGCGACAAGTAGGGAAATGAATGACACAACCTGTATGAACGTCTCACGTCAGACCGTTTCTCGGCGCCTGCAAAAAAATAGGGTTATTTGCAAGACACCCACAGAAGAAACCGCTTGCGAGTGACAAGAACAAGAAAAAAGACATTAGAGTTTACAAACAAGCAGGTAAACTGGTCCCATGAAAATTGGGCTAGAGTGTTTTTCAGTGATGAAAGCAAGTTCAATTTGTTTGGTAATTACGGTAACAACTTTGTTAGAAGACGTGAAGTTGAGAAATTAAGTGTAAAGTGTACTAAGAAGACTGTGAAGTTCGGTGGCGTGAGCGTGATGGTTTTCGGTATGTTCCCTAGTCAATGGACATCGCCTCTCGTTTGTTTGCAAACCCGTGTGAATAATCAGGTGTATAAAAATCTGTTGGAAGGTATTACTGTGCCTAATATTGTAAATTCAGGTGTCCCTAGCCCCATCTTCATGCAAGACAATGCCCCTTGCCACAAGGCAACAACAGTCATGAGTTACCTTGAGCAGCAAGATCTCGAAGTTATGGATTGGCCACCCCAAAGTCCTGACCTAAATCCAATCGAGAATCTTTGGAAAACACTAGGGGTGAAAGTTATGGCAAGAAACCCCATCAATACGGAAAATCTGTGAATGAAACTTGAAGAGGAATGGGCGATAATTACTGTTTAAAATTGTCAGAGTCACGTTCGGTCATGTAGTCGATGATGTGCAGCTGTAATAGAAAGCAAGGGACTATTTATCAAATATTGATTGTTCATCATAATTTTGCTAAATATTTCTAGCAAAATATTGAGTTAAATGCATTTTTTTCCTTGTTTGTTCCTTAGTTTTGGACGTCATGAATTTTAAGAGAAATACTTTTCATTCATAACTTTTTAGTATCCTTCATACATGTCTCAAATTTTAGCACAATGATCAACATCTTACTGGCTAATAGCGCGCAGAAGAAGAAGTAGTACCTGGCATGGTTAGAAAAAGTTATACCATTTTGAAAATTTGTCCCTTAGTTTTGGACGGTACTTTATATTTTGATTTGTATGGTGCAAATATGATCAGCATAAGTCAGAATAAGTGAGTTTAACAGAGAATAAACCATGTTAGGTCAGAATAGGATGGATTAGAATAGATTAAACTTGATGAAGCGAGGTTAGGATAGGTTTAATTACAATTGGTTTGGCTATTTTGTAATAGGTTTCGGTTATTTGAGAATAAGATACACAACTTTAGACTAAGCAAGGTAGATTAGATAGCTAAGATTGTATAAAACAAGCAAGACTATAAGAAAAGAATGACAAGTGAAGTTAAATATTACTACACAGCATTTTATAGTACTGCGGTAAGGACAAGATTGAAATTAACGCATCAGTATTGCGAAATTAATCATTTGCGACGGCCGTAACCAATAGCTGCGTATTCAGAGCATCGATGTCTGCCAGAATCAAGCAGTAAAATGTCCACGTTTGAGTCGGAAGTACTCAAGAAATCTGACTGACAATTTTCATTGGTCATATTAGCTCAACTTTACTCTGAACTTTGAGAAGCAATGAACAACAAATTTCAGCAGATTTTGGTGTTGAAAATCTGTTAGGACAATGTGAAGCAGTTGTAGTCAATCAATTTTGATATTTTAACACTATATTTATGTGAAATGCGACATTCTAACACGTTTTTCATGAGTGACGCCTTGCCGCAAATGCTTAGTTTTCAAGATAATTGACTTTGAAGTTCCCATTGTATTTCTACGGGAGAAAATGACCACCGTTGCACAATGTAAGGAAACCTCTTTTTAGAGATTTTTGGGTTAGGTAAGGTAAGGTTAGGTTTGACTAGGTTAGGTTAGGCTAGGTTAGGTTAGGCAAGGTTAGGTTAGATAAAGTTAGGTTAGGCAAGGTTAGGCAAGGCAAGGTTCGGTTAGGTCAATTTGAATCAATTTAGGTCAGTTTGGGTGAGTTTAGGTTCCTCTGGCATTGCCGGGTATTTTCTTCCATGGGAAAACAATGGGAAAATTCAAAGTCAAATATCTTGAAAACTAAGCATTTGCAGCAGAAACGTCACTCATGAAAAAGAATGTCTCACTTCACCTAAATAAAGTGTTGACCAAAAAATCAAAATCGTTTGACTACAACTGCTTCTCATTGACCATGTGTTTAATTTGTTGTTTACAGAAGTAACGCTCTGGTTCCGGAAGTAAAAACTTGGTGCTGGTACTAACTAGAGATAGGCTACCTACCGTCCGTAGCTAAAGGGTAACTAAAGTCTTCTTGGAAACTCACAGACTGCAGTATAACATAATGCGGAAACTTTTGGTCATACAATGATTCTTCATCGTCGAATAAACTTTACCCCAAAGAAGCGAATTTCGGACTCACATCAAACCATCGCCAATACAACCTCGCTTTGCTTTCGCTGCAGTGACGTGTAGTGTGGCAAGTCTGCTAATAAGGTAGCTACTTGGCGGAGCCACCTACGAAATTCTTAACATTGCAGTCATGCATTTCACTATTGTAGTTTGTTCCAACCAAACTTTAACAAAATTGTAGTTCCTAAAGTACAGGGTGAACTCTATATAACGCATGTGAAACATGAAGCTTGGGGAAATATGGGCACATCAGATTTACGATTCTACCGAAAGAGTTTGATCAACAATTTTATATACGTCAGCATTCCACGGTAGGTACTATGCAATATCTGTCTCTGTCATGAGCGTAGGTATTCAATTTTTACCGAGACTAATTGCACTTTGGTTTACACAAACTCAAAGTTTTTAGCAAAAAGCAGTAAATGTTTACGTTACCGATTGTAGACTTGTTGAAAAAGTTTTGCAACGTCTTCCGCTTGCTTTGTTGCAGCCCGTAAAACTCCATCTTCCTCACCTCCAAGAGGCAGCTCTGTTCTTGTGCATGAAAGCTGAAACATTCCTCCATGAACGATTAAAACTACGCAACCATAAACAAAGTTATGGTACTATTGGCAAGCAGCTAGAGCAGCCACAAGGACATGAGATGGTATTCAGTGCCCTCTCTTGACAAACAAGACAAACTCATCTTGTCAACAAACATAGATCCACTCCGCTCTATAAGCAAACACAGTCTTCAATCACGCTGCTTTGATGTTAAGTTCAGCCTAACATAACATATAACCATAAACAATACTTCGTAGCCGCATAAAAATTCAATTCTACTCCGAACAATCAACTTCACTTTGTAAATAATAAACACATGTGACGTCACAATCAAGACCGACAAGCACACCAAAAATGATGTGGCGACTTGTGGTCGTGAACACAACGAAGAACGAGTTTCCGTGCGACGACCACATTCTTGGTCGTCACGTGGACATGAATTTGGTTGTTACTGCAACTTGTGGTTGTATTCACGCACAGAACTTTGCCACAAAGAATGGGCTCTGTAGTACTTGGTAATGATGATGATGCCAGGATTTTTAAAAGAATTTCCTGTCTACCACTGAGGGGCTTTTTTTCAGTTGTCTAATGGAATAAAGAAGCAAGTCATAGTTTTATGTTCATGTCTCCATCTTGCACACGGCTGTCACATATCAGAACACACTCTAACGAACAGGTATAGAAACTCTTCAATGCATAGGTACTATACCGCCTATAAGAGTACAGAACACTGACTACCAATTAGGGCGTGTACCACTGGGGGCCGAAATTAATCCCTTGAGGCCTAATTTGTCTGAAATTTTTGACAGAAGTCTTGGTTTTGCCACTTTCACTTCTGTGGCAAGTGTTAAGCCCAATGCAGGCGAGAAGCAAAAACTGCCGAGAGTGGCATTTGGCCCACAAATGCTCTACCAGACTCGGCGAATAAGTTGCCCCAAAGGCGCATTCAGCAGATGGGTCTAGGCCAATCTTTTTTGCACCTTTCGGGCAATTGACAGCAACTTGCCGTTCAATTTTTCCTGTAATCTATTCTTTACTACGGACGTAACGCCACCGTTTTTCTTGAGGATTTGCTTTAAATGGTGACAATTGAAACTGCAATGTTAAAGGTACAAAATTAATTTTACTTCAGGTTACAACGATGATAGCCAGCAGAAGACGTGCGTGTCAAAGTTTCGTTTACAAGCTTCAAGATCGAATAAAATCTTCAATCACCGAGCAGTATGCACAATGAATAAAAAACCGGCTCGTAAACAAATAACAAAACTTATTAAATTAACATTTACCATTTCTGTTTTTCATGCAACTTTTGACAATTTTACCCTAAAACATCGCCACTGCAACTCCTTCCTTCACGAACATGTCGCGGAAAGCTGGATCTATCAACAATATTGTCCCGTCGAAATCAGCGAAGATGTCACTTGTCTGCACACGTCTGACGTTGAGCCTGTGGAAAACTTTATACTACGGAGTAAGACTGACTTTCTAGAAGTCTCAAGGGTAACCGACTGGCGGCCCGTGCCTGAAACTTGATTAAGCAGGTCGTAGCCAGCGCATCTAAGTGAAGTTTCGAGTAAGTCAAGTCTCGAAGGCTAAATTTTGGCGCCCCAAACACAGTGGCGCATTGGCTGTTTGAGATTAATTCGCCTTGTTTAACGAACATCAAAGATACGCCGGCGTATTTTCCATAAGAAGTATTGCATAAAATATATTTCATAGACGACACGAATAGTCTTAACTGTAGAAAAAAAGCAGGAAAAATAAAAAAATATGATCAATTAAGTGGATGAAGTAGAATTTGACAAAGGCAAACTATACCAGCGAGCATTGCGATGTTTTGTGTGGAGGCAATTCGATTCCTGAATTTGAGTAGTAGAGTGAATCCGATTGTTTGATCCGGACCATTATTGCCGAAAATCGAATGGATGCAAGAAAGGGGGACGAAATCGTGGTGACAGATTCCTATGGGAACTATAGGGCATGCAAAAGCTGGTGTGTTTTTTTTTCTGAATAAATGGGGAAAAATCAGCTGATATTATATGTTGAACGGATAATTACGTAAGCTATGTGCATTGCCTGCAGAAAGGGCATGTATGTCATTGAACATAAACGCAAGGAAAAAGTTAGGTATGTTGTAAACAAATGAGTTTTTTTTTTGCTAAAAATTAAGGAGGCTAGCTATTGCTGCGTCTCCTGGATCCCTTGGAGTGGGAGAGAAAATAGAAGGGTATTAGTAACTGTGTTGTTTTAAAATTCTTCAGGTCTGTCTACAAACAAATGAGTTAATTTAGGTAACCAGCTACGCTCGTGCGGTTTGTTTAGTGAATTGTCGTAAGAAAAACACAAAGCCGTTTCCGAGTTACCCGATGGATTAAGTTTTTGTATATTATGTGCAAGAATTGTAAATCCATTTAATATCAAGGGCAAAATCGCACCACTATATTATTCTGTTTTATTTATTCACAAAATGAAGCAGTTTTATCTGAAAACAAAGTTGTATTATGGTAGAAAATACTTCATGTAGTAAGCTATCAATTGGTCTCAAAGACTTCTACTTCACATTTTGTTTAAATACAAATTACTATGGTCTCGTAAGGGCAATTTGAACTAAAATCTAGCGTTGTAAGTCGAACCCTGCGCCATACATGATCTATTGAGGAACTTATCGGGGACATGTAGCAGTTCGCTTTTAATGTTCACTTATAATGTAAGTTACTATTTTAGGAGAGAGGAGCTGTAGGCTGGCACACTTTCGTTCCATATATATTTTTTATGTTGGGATAAGCAGCCCGTTTGCACCTTGGAGTTGAATAAAAAAAATTTTTAGGTTTTTCGCTCGTATTCAGACTCAACGATTTGAGCTTATAAAAACAACGAATTATCATATCCATTGGAATTCTGATATAAGTTAATTTATTGCTCAAGTATTTATTAGTTTATATTCAATTTAAATAATTACTTCAACTTAAGTTTGTCTGGAGGTAGAAAATTTCTAAAGTTTGCTCATTCGTTTTACTACAACGAGTTTTATTCTTTACCCTATGAAATTTTTTCACTATTTTCAGAGACGCGAACAATGTCCTGATGTTGAGTTTTACATGGCGATGTTGGTGTCTAGAGATAATCTTTAGTAGTAAATGGGTTAAATTGTGAAATAACTTCAGAGCGGGCTGAACTTTCAGATAAGCAAATTACGTATCGATAAAAAACAAACTGTAAAGGTTTACCGTAAAACAAAACGGTACTGTGCACCAAAGAAAGGTCTTGAACACACCAAGCGAGAAGTCACATCATAATTCTAATAATGATGCAAGCACATTTACATCAGAAGCCATTTTGAGATGGTTAGTATCGGTGCAGCTGCATAAGCGGTTCTTATACTGATAAGCGCTATCTGCTCCCGCTGGCGTTGCACTCGCAAGCAACAGCTGCAGGAACGAACTGCAAGCTGCAGTTGATCGTGCGCACTATAGAGGAACCCTTCACGAACCCAGAGACTTCGGGTCTGCAAACCTGTACAAAAGATTTCACAAGAGCTTACAGAAATTTCGCAGGCTAATGCTATAAGCCTCACACTATGAATGCATGGTCTCTATTCCAACTATAATTCCACCATGGAGTGGTGCAATGGGAATACGACTAAAATACTGTTATGAATATCGGTCGAGTGTGTCACAAGCTTGTAATATAAAATAAGCAGAATATTATTCTAAACAGAACTTCAATTAGGTACATTTCAGTTTAATTATGCGCTGTGTAGACAAATGCCCCACCTACTGGTGTAGTTAGCGGAATGCCCTGTATTATTTTGCCAGTGACAGAATGTGCAGTAGGTATAATATGGCAACGCTTCTTTTAAAACTGGTGAGCAGCAACTCTGTTTTACGGGCAGAAAATTGTTTAGAAACCAGCGGCGCATTTCGTTGCCTTGAGCGCAGACTTGGGGCAGTCGGTATACGTTAGAGCGAATATCAAACAGACGCTAGGTGATCACACTTCATTTATAAGCCAGTGCTATATCATTATACGCAACACGTAAGCGTTCGGTGGATTTCTGTTTGTATGTAGTTTTACCAAAGCGAGTTACATTATAGTTGGTAATACCACCCCCGAAACAACCAAGATTTGACCTTATGAAAACAACGGAAGTTTATGATTCACATACTGCCCACTGTAGCCAGCTTCGGCGTTTATTTCTCTATGTCCTGGATATTACGACCGACATCGGTTCTTCCGATGTGAGTTTGACACCACAGAGAAGAGTGACTTCAACGGTAACACATGTAAACAAATACATGCCTACCAAAACAGTCTTCGAGACGTTGCACAACCGGGAATATCCTGGCAAGGCATTGGAACATTAAAGAAACCCAGCTGAGGTGAAATCCAAGACTCCAAGTGTAACTAGACGTGAAAAAGTGGTGTTGAATAGCCTTTATATTAAAAAAAATGCTAGATTCTTATTTAAGAATAATACCAGAGACACAAGCGGTCAGCGGTTACGTGCAGTGTGGAGATAATTCGCTGCTGCTTCTCTCTTTGGTTGCTACCTGCGATCCATCAGACGAAACCCAGCCTCATGACTCCTCACACGTGAGGTGTTGTTTAGAACGTCACCTAGACGTCGCCCAAAAATTCACAATGTACACAAGGTAGGCATTCTAGATTCATTTATCGAGATGGTGACAACTGCTAACCCGCCAGGTAAAAGAGTCCAGTCAAACAGCATAAATGGATATTACAGTGCCAGAAAATTGAACAGCGGTAGAATGATTTTCAAGATCGTCAACGAAACTACAGCGTGTTCAAAGTTTATTGTTCTATTTCTTTGACCACATGTAATAAATCGAATTATACAAATCATCTGAAAATTAACATGCTGTGTAACTAATTTTCTTTGCTAATATCTATAACTGAACTGATACGCCATCCGTCGGCCACGATTACATGCTGCAAACGCTTGGGCAACGCTTTACAAGAGTTACGAATGACAGCTTGGGGAGTTTTGCTCATTCCTTCAGGAGTGTTGCCATAAAAACCTCCACATTTTTGTGATGGGCAGCTGAGACCAATTACTCTCCAATATGGACCAAATGTTGAAATGAATGGAAGCCGTTCTTCCTTGAGAACGCACTCTGACACATTGCTTGCCAACCGTTTTTTATTTTATTTTATTTGTTCCATGGACGGGCGCAGAGTGGATATAGGACGTTTACTGGGTAAAAGACGTTTAGCATATGTTTAAATTTATAAACCATCAAGAGTGATGAATATTGAGTAAAAATATGCATGAATAAAAAGGTTGCAATGATGATAATTGGACACCCTGCATGGCAAAAGGTCAGCCAACTAAATAACGTTCGGTCTACAGTGCCGGCAAAATGAAAAATCTTTACACTTCAATGGCAAGGAAACAGTTTACACGAAAAATGTGAGTTAGTATTTCTTTTGCCCAACCCAGCATAATAGAGTGAGAAGATGGTAGTGATGATGCAATCCCTCTGCTCACTCATAGCAAACATCCATCACCTAGCCAACCCTAAGCGAGGGTTGTGTACTGCTGCAGTGAGGTTGATGTTGGGTCGCTCTTGCCGGCGTGTATTTTTACTTTCCTATAAGTTTGAAGTCATATAAGTTAACACCCTACTGCACACAATGGGTCAAAAAATACTTCAAATGAATGAGTAAACCCTTGCGTTAACTACGCTAGAACAGGGAGACTCTGTGATTGCCGTAACCAAAGATCTAGGGATGTCAAGAGAGACAATCCATCAGCTGAAGCGGTCGGGGACCAAATTACCAACAGGGACGGTACCACAGAAGTCAGGCTTTGGCACACCTAAGAAAACTACACTGAGAACAAATAAGCTTCTGAAGTGGGAGGTTATCCAAATTATGCTTTAACAGCCGATGAATTAAAACGTCTGGAGGAGCACTCTGAGCTCCTCCAGAACGTCGCAACAAGGACAATTCACGATCGCCTGCAGAAGGACCTGGGTCTTCAAAGACGGCGTGCCGGAAAGAAATCCATGCTCTTCACGTTTCAGTCTCCCTTTTCTAGCATAGTTAACGTAAGAGTTTACTCCTCACTTGAAGCATTTTTTACCCATTGTGGGCAGTAGGTGTAAAGTTATAGGACTTCAAACTTATAAGAAAGTAAAAACAACACGTCGGCAAGAGCGACCCACTATCAACCTCACTGCATCAGCACATAACCCTCGCTGAGGGTTGGCTGGGTCTGGGTAGTGGACGTTTGCTATGAGTGGGCGGAGAGAATGCATCATCATTAACATTTTCTCACTTCATTATGTCGGGTGGGGCAAACGAAATACTAACTCGCATTTCTCGAGTAAACTTTTTTCTTGCCCATGAAGTGTAAAAATTTTGTTTTGCCGGCACTGTAGCGTACGTTTGTCTGAATCGCCAGAGTAGGTCTGCCATAATTTTTACGCGTTCAACTAAAATATAGTTTGGTGGCCTCCTTTCCAGAAAAGGTAGGATCCGCTTACGCGGATAGAATATATTTTTTATTTAAGTGTAATTATAGTACAAGATTGATGCACTTTTAGCTTGAAGGCTAACTTTTAAGCAGTGCGCAGACGAGCGACATTGTCGCTGATTTCGACCAGATAAAATTATCGGATCGTCAAGTTTGGCTCGACATTTCAATGCACGCGTAGAGGGGGAAACGTTTTTGCAGCGGCAATCTCCTAGGGTAGGTATGGTTTTTTGAAGTTTTATATATAAAAGAAATTGCAAACATTAGATTAATAAATTTAATTGCTTGTTTACACGCCGGTTATTTAGTCAACTGAATGTTTTGTGCAATCTCTTGAATTGAAAACAAAATTTTTACATGTAAGTTTTCTGCGGCTATCATCGTTGTTACAATCGCCACCATTTAACGTAAAGTTTTAAGAAAAACGGAGGCGTTATATACCATAGAAGTCAATAGATAATAAGGAAAACTGGACTGTCAGTTGCTCTGAAATGCTTCAAAGCTGCGAAAAAGATTCGCCTAGACGCATCCTGCTGTACTCGCTCTTCAGGCAACTTCTTTGTCGAGTCTGATGGAGCATTCGTGGCCGAAATGCTACTTTCGACAATATTTGCTTCTGTGCAAAATAAAACTTAACTGTCCTCTAATTGACGTTCTCACTTTACTATTTACAGTATACTTCGGTATATTATGCCATCAGTAGCATTGTGCTATATGATGCCAGGTAATTCGAGCTCCGTTAGCGCAAACCAATAAAAGAGGTCACCACGTCGAGGAGACGTACAGTAGCGCATACGTATTACATTTCACTATAATTAAGTCACGCTAAGTCTGCGAGAAGAAAGGAGTATTCAAGGCTAGAAGCATGGCTGAGAAGTGGCATTGTTTCAAGGAGAGAATGCTCCGTTGTTAGCACTGCCCAAAGGTGCCGGTGCGACACCGGTGATGATGTATCACCGTCTTGATTACAATCGTCTGCGGCCTGTTCAAACGCAGGTAAGAATCGGCATGCGGCTCCGGAGTTTCTTCTGATAAGCAGAGAGGAAGCTGCGACAATGGCTGCTCTGTTGCTGCCTATCGCCAGAC
>LQNS02278145.1:5806081-5820384 GCA_001587735.2 Parhyale hawaiensis
TCTTAGCCCCGCCCACTATCTGCGTATATAGAAATCTCAGAAATACCCAAAGAATTGGCAACGCTATAGAGAAATTTGACCACGACCGAACTGCCTTGATAAAATAGTCAGACTATAGTGAGCTACATTGACACATCGTACTATGTATAGAATGTAGAATGTCTAACATGTCACTAGCCTTGACGAGTATTTTTCTCAACTATAAAAAAATGATTTAAGGTTTAAATTAATTTTTACTTATAGAGATTTTCCCTTTTTAATTCAATAATTCAACGCATTTCAATGCGTTGATCAGAGCTTGTATCGGTAGCACGATGTCCTTTGCTTGAGTTACAATAGCAGAAATCTCTACTTAAAGATAATGGCTGCTGCCAAGGAATAAGAATATTTAATGGGTAAGAGGGTCAGACAAGAGTTGTGTATGTTTGAGCGAAAACTTGCGTCCGGCATCAAGTTGTGACGTATAGCTGGTGGTACCCATGCTATCAGAACAGTAACCCAAACAATGCGTTTCCTATCATTTTCGAATACTTATAACACTTAACTGTGTAAGTATAGTAATATATATTATTATTGAACTGAGGGATGAACAAAAAGTATTACTACGTTATATCTGATATGCTTCATACATTATGGAACTATCAGCACTTCATATTATTATACCCTGGTGCCAGCATTGGTGCCATGTTTTAGGAGTGCTTGCTATTTTTGGTAGTAGTGTGCGTCCTCTAGAGGACGACACTAGATTTCTATTAAGGAGGGTATCAGCGGGCTGATGCATTCATTCGATCAGCACCATTTACGGCTTCTTTGTGATTCTGAGCCTCTTAGACGAGTTATTGCAGGGGAAATACATTGTGATGGGTATAAAACCTAATTAAGAGGCTTATTTCATATTTTTATATCGATTTTATGAAGAATTTCTGGCACTGCACCATGTAGGGTCGCTCGTCAGCACTGATGTCACAGAGCCACCAGGTCACCGGTTCTGCTAATTTTTCTTATCTGGTTAACCCGCTGGTGGTTCTCTTTAGCAGCGATGCAGTTAAACCAGTGTGACTGAATACATAATTAATATCATAGCATAAGATGGAGAATAAGTCGGTAGAAAGCGACTAAGTTTAATAGAAAAATCTGAAACCTTTGGTTTTTCAGTTCAAAATATTCCCAGTACATTCCATGAGTGGGAAATTTTCTTGAACCTGAATGCATTATGCAGGCATTTCAATGCACTTACACGCATAGAACAAACAAACTTTTATTTGGAGGTGAAAGTTTTTATCGTGTTGATAGAAGAAGAAAGTTGCGTCGTGTTTACTTCCTACCCTACATGCTTTCAACCAGTAATAGGTGTCCAGGTATATTATAAAGCCTGCTCGATGCGCCTGCAGCTGCATGAAAACTTTGCTGCCAGACAATGCACTAAGGTTTTGAACAGAAAAAATTTTTCAGGTTACGTCCAAACGGTAGACGCCGGCCGAGGAGTAATCTGCATGTGCTCGTATCCTCAATCTCTCGGCATAAAACGCTTTCCGGACGTTTCGTGTTGTGTCTTAAGCTCTATCGCCCACTAGCTAAAAATAAAGTGGTATACGTGAATTTCTGCGGAGGATGTTACCGCACAGCCACATGATATTGTAGCTCCGTACCGTTATCGAAGCGGCCTCAAGTAGCTGAGTTTCACTTTCCTTATGCGCTAGAACTGCGGGTTGTCTTCCGTTGTCATTTTGTGAGCACAAAAGGAAAACTTATTCAGTATGGGCGAGATGTATGGAACAGATAGAAAGTTTCTTGCATTCATATTCAGTAGCCCTCTGTCTTTTTCGCCGAGCATATTCCAATATTATTCTTACGTGTAGTCAAATTAGCACATTGACTCAGTCTCCTCGGGTTGTGCCGTAGCCATACTTAGGTCCTGCTCCTACTGGGTTCCTTTGGGACGGGCAGGCCTTAATTGTGGCGGGGTAACGCGGCCCGGGTGAGACATAGTTAAATTTATTTGTTATCTGTTCACTGCTGGCCTTATAAATGTTTGCAGATTGTGATAATAATATTCGGTGATATTGTAGTTAACCTTCCTTGTTACTAATAGAACTACTTTATCTGTTGCAGAATAAAAATCGTATCGACCAAGCAAAAATTCGAGGCATATGTAAGAGTACCACAAACGACTTGGCTGTCTCCGGTTGTATTCAGTACCACGAAGATTCGACCGATTTACCATCTTATATGTTTGGAAAATTCTTGAAGGTCTCACTGAGAATGTGAATGAATGGATTGTCGCCAGACACTTAGAAAGAACTGGAACTTGTAATATGCGCATGCCAAGCAGAGATGCTGGCAGAGCCGTGGCGACAAAATATTCTAATTTCTTCACGGTACGGCGAACAAGATTGTTAAAAAAATGCCTCGACATATTCGAAATGGCCCAGATAAGATAGTGATAGAGTTAAAAAAAACTTTCTAGATTCTTATTTAACAAAAATACCTGATAGACCAGCGGTCAGCGGTCACGTGCACTGGAGATAATTCGCTGCTGGCTCTCTCTTTGGTCGCTAACTGCGTGTGTGACTCCACACGCGTGAGGTGATGTGAAAACCTTCACCTGGACTTCGTCCATAGACTGAAAAGGAAACAAGGAAATTTTTACTGATATTACAAATTGAAAAGTTCATCTAGTATTATTCATTGTCTCTTGATACCGTAGTTTGTGCTGAGCTAAGAAGCTCAGTACCCAATGTATGAGCAGAACAACCCATACAGAGGGTATACGATAACCTTGAATATTTTACTTGGTAACCAATAGTGAGTATCTCACCAGCCTTAACGCGTATGTTTAATCATAGCCTTCAGTTCCTGAGAAAAGGAATCGCTTGCCAGCTAAACGTCAGCATACATTAACTAGAGCACTCTGAGAGCGCATACCTCCGCCAAGCGAAGCAACGGTAACGAAAATTGAATTTGACTTTGAAACCATAATTTTCTTTGTATAAACTCCAAAATATAATCATTTGTACCCTTTGATAGCATTAACCGTTTATACAATTTTCGTGAAGATCCGTTCGTAACTTTTTGAGTTATGCTGCTAACAGACATTATGACATACATGAGTATACAAACAAACGAACAAACCGATCTGCACCAAAATTTAATTATTTATGTTTTTTAACATTACTAACAACTCCCATAAATTTCATAAAAATCCATTCATTATTTTTTGAGTTATTGTGTCAACTAGCATAAAATTAGAAACAGTGACTAACGAACGAACAAATAGATCACTCCAAAATTTGGTCATTTACTCTTTGTTATATACCCAACAACTCATGTAAATTTCATCAAAAGCCGTCCATAACTTTTTGAGTTATGACATTAAGAAAAATGAGGCAGACAAACAAACAAACAAACAACGGATGGATGGATCTTCACCGAAAGTTAATCATCTGTTTTTAGTAACATACCTAACAGTCCCTGTAAATTTCGTCAAAATCGTCCATAACTTTTTGAGTTATCTTGGTGATAGACAGACAAACACACAAATCCAACGAAAACATAACCACCTTGGCAGAGATAACTAAACAAAAAAAAAATTAGAGGCGAAATTAAGAAAATTCGGGATTCCACAACCGACACAGACTTATCGCGTATTTTATGCAAAGTCATTGCTCAGAAAATACTAACAAGTAGCAGAGACAGGGAAACTGTGATGCTTTGGTGGTTAGGTCAAGGAGATGTACGGTTTAGTTGCACCACAGACTAACTCTTCAAATGGACCTTTATACCAACAGTGAGACTAGCGTCCTCCTCATTTTTTCAGGCATTTCGTGCACATACTGCAAATACTTGCGCAGCGCGCATGTGCAGCACGCAAACTGCACAAGCTACTTACTTTGAGTTGGAATTTCCCATCGTTGCCGAGCAACGCATGCTGGGTTCGGGACAATACTTTTCTCGGTAAACCACTTACCCTTGCATTTGGACACAGAACTATATATATAATCTATATGCGCCCGTTTTTTTTTTAAATATAACTTATTTTGTCTCGGTCGTTTCAACTGCTGCGCTATAAAATGCTGAAGAGCTTAGAGCTTCTGCCCGGAAAACATGCGATACGCTGAACCTTACAAGCTATAGCAAAGGCTCAGATGCACAATCAGGGAAATTGCAAAAACAACTCAAATGCTGCAGTAGAAATATTGTTTAAGGAACTGAAATGCATCATTAGGGTAATTGCAGGAACCCAAAAGGGTGTCAGTTGCAACTCGATGACTATATGACACTGTTATATATGCATGTAAAACTGTGTAGTGCTGTATGATTGGATAATACAGCCTCATAAACGGTTGCAGTTTTACAGAGCAGTAACAAGGACTACGTGTGTTTCATTTATTACAAAGAGGTTAACTAACAAAAGAGCGTGATTAAATAGTTCTTCAGTAAATTTGGAAAAAGCCAGGAATGTTTGAAAATTCTCACTGCCTTGTGTTGCGGACTTGTGACTTATGCATAGGCTATTGGACGTGAGTTAGTAGGTAAGTGAAACATTTGTTCTTATTACCGTAGAGTAAATGTGTGCTGCTGCTGCTGCTGCAGCAGCCACGGGTGCCACAGGTGTGTGGCAGCCACGGGTGCCACAGGTGTGCAGCAGCCACGGGTGCCGCAGGTGTGCATCAGCCGTAGAATTTCACTTACTCAACTGATAAAATACAATCTATATGCGCCCGTTTTTTATATATAACTTATTTTGTCTCGATCGTTTCGACTACTGCGCTATAAAATCGCCTGACAACTCCAACGTTTCAATTTGCTCTGTTGAGGAAGCGAAATGCCATTTTTGCCTTTATTATGCAACCAACAGCTCAAAGGCAGATTTCACAGCATATATCACGTTACAGACAGGCCATTCTGTATGCTATTTATTTATTTGTTCCCGCTGCAGACCATGGTGTTTTCGAATTAACGCTAAAGATTTCATTTCTAGCGTTGCTGGCTGTAACTACGGTTCAAAATTTTAGGAATATAATTGACATCACATATATGTGTACCTTTGCAATCAATCAAGGATAGCCTGCTGAAGAATGTGCAGAGATGCTAACTTATTTACAACTCAGTATGACCAAAGTTAAACGATCTTATGTTAGTGCTAATTATTATTAGGAAAATTACCCCCCCCCCGGGCCTTCACAGACAGATTATGGCTCTGTGCAACACCAGGAAACCCAAGATGCTGCTAGGTATAAGAAAGATCCATTGTAAAGCCGTGATTAGCTGATTACCCCCCCTCCCATCAAATTTACACGACGAACATGAATCCCGGCAACAAATTCCAAGTCAAAAGAGACCAGGGCAGAAAACACCGACCGACCTGGTAATATCGCCACCCAATGGTTTCCACTGTAAAGGATGGGCCTAAGCCGTAGCACGTGTGTTTCTCCCACAGGCCTTGAGGGCAGGGACTGCATAATACAACTAATGCCTCTCGTAGTTGTATAAAAGTTGTTTCCAAACTTTTCTAAGCCTGGAGAGCTTATAGTATGTTTCCGCACCGCTCACAGCGTTCTTAACCTATGCGATGATGACAAATGAAATTTACACTCATTTTTATGTCCAGTTAGGCGTGCATCCAGTCATTCCTTTCATTGACCATTCGATTTAATTGTCATTCAGTGAATTTACCGTTCGATCGATGAATTTACCATTCGACAAATTTACCGGCAATGAATGTGCAGTGATCCAGAAATAAGACACGATTTCGCCCTCTCTAGAATTCCATCCCGTTCCCCAGGGCATGGGAGCACCACTGGTTGGGAACCCCTTTTGTATACCTTATGAACAAATATAGGCATCCATCCTCGGCCCATGGGACAGATTCACAAGATCACTCTCTGTACACAACCAACTGACTGAGTTAACAAATCGGTCTAACAGACGCAAAAATCTAACTGCAGCCGAACCCCAGACCGGTGACCCATACTCCAACAAAAGCAGCAGAAATGCCTGACAGCATTTACGAACTATGCCGGCCTGTCACTGAACTCAGCATCCATGTGAAGCAGAAGATGTGATACGAGAGACGTCTGATATGCGCTTCAAACGTAAGACTCCTATTAAAGAAGGCACCGAGCATCTCCCGAAAGCTAGACCCCTGAAGTACAATGAATACTGAAATAAAAGGGCCCGAGACGACTGACAATCCTTGACTTAGCCTTACCCACATTTAGCTGCATACACCAGGCAGAGCACCAAGCACTAATGAGTGATTAGTCCCTATATAGAGACTGGGCGACACCAATATGCTTATTGGAGTTGGTATCACGGTTGCCAAAGTCAACATGGCTGATCATCATGTTTCTCAACGAGGAGAGCATGTCACTCGTGTACAGAAGCAACAACAACGGGCCAATCACGCTACCACGAGGAGAGCCCGAAACCGCCGTAACTGAAGCACTCACATAACCATCAACGGAAACACTCTGCGTCCGCTTAGAAACAAAATCACGAATGATGAACAGAATCCTTATACCTATATCAAACTACTTCATCTTATACAATAGACCCATGCGGTTGGCCTTATCAAACGCCACAATAAAGACCAACTGACCAAGGCGTGCCTTAGGACTACGGCCAAGAGCCGACTGTAAATGATGTGACACAGACAATAAAGCGTCACAACAGCTCAAGTTCTTTCTGTACGGAAATTGACAAGTAGGCAGCAGTACAGTAACTTCAACGAAGCGGCCTAACTTACAAATTTCTACGAATTTCTCAAAAATCTTCGACAAAATGGGCATTAACGTAATGCGGTGAAAATTGGTGACACTTTGCAATACTGGAGCTTTGTGAATAGAAGTGATGTTCCCACTTGGCCAACGAAAGGAAAAGGTTTCCAACCTGGTCAAGCGTCTAAAAGTCACTCCGAAATTAGGAGCTAGAACGCCAGCAAGTTTCTTATTAAAGAGAAAAAAACATGCCAGCAGGGTCGAGGCTGCCATATGGATCAAAGTCCCCAAGAAGCATTAGCACAGTTAATGATGGATTCGAATGCGATAAAGGTCAAACGAGGCTCAGGGTGACATTGATTATGCAAAGATAACAAATCTCAGCTCTTTTTGCCATTAAAATGAGCAGAGAAGAGCTCTGCGTTAGCCAAGGGTTCAACAACGACGCCACCACCAGGCCAATAACGGGCGGTAATGTTGTCATAACAGTAAAAACTTAACCCTTATTAATTTTCACCAACGATGTGAATCATCGATCCTGATTAGAGACTCCCTGTAGGCGCTGCGTTCTATCGTAAACGAGCTTTGCCTCAGCTCTGCATGGTTTCATGAACGTCGCCAAGCTTTAAAAGCAGCCTATATAGCCTCAAATTACACAAGCATACTAATAGTTTCAAGAATTTTATTGATATCTATGGCTTTATTTTACTATCGCACTATTCAGTACAGAATCGTTTGATTATTCGTTTTATTCTTAATATTATGAGATACATATCAGATATTATCCAATGCCGCCTCCATCGAATAAATGCCTATGAATTTCCGCGACCTCATTCAGTACTTGCTGCCGACGCATACATGAGATCTAATGAAAAGTATTCAATACAGAGTGTGCGTATAAATAATTTGCGAGACTTACTGCAAACAAGCATGTCCTAAGTGGTGGGAAATCCTTTTGTACATGCACTAATTCTATCCGTTTTTCTCTGCTATAAGTCTCAGTGAATGTTGAAGAGTAACAACTCAGATAAGATGTGGAAGCATATGGATTGAAACAGAGATCGTTCGAAAACATGAATTGCAGGAAAATGAGTGAAAGGCAGAATAATTGCGTTAGAGAGGAAGTAAGAGAACTAGTAATTAACCATAAAAGAGAAGAAACATAGTACGGAGAGGAAGGAAGGAAGATGTACAGAAATTGTTGCGCAAATGCAGGAGGAAAATGTCACGGGAGAAAAGAGGGAGTGTGGAGGTGGAAAGAAAGCCAGGAAAGGGTGGGGAGGAGAGAGTGCAGAGATCGGTGCGCAAAAGTTGGGATAAAATAGCAATAGGAGGAAAGCGGGACTATAGCGGTGGATGAGCATCAGGAGCAGGAAGCAGCATTGGAAGGATACTTAGGATTGAGTACAACGGTGGATGCCAAAAATTTAGCAAATATATTGTGTGAGAAGAAAGTGTGAAAAGTAAACTCTATATACATGAGTTAGAGAAAAGACAGGAGGAGCAGGAAGAAGGGAGTGCAGACGTGGATGAGCATAAGGAGAAGGAGGAAAGCCAGGAGGGGTTGGAAGGAGGGAGGGCGGCAGCAACAGCTGGCCAGCGGTGGCACGCGCCAACAGCAGCAGGAGACAAGCGCGACCGCAGCAGCTCTGCATGGATTCGACTTCCTAGGGCGGCGCACGGGGCCGGGCTCACCTGAGTCAACTGGAGCTTTGTTGTACCGGACCTGCTCAGATGTTCTCAACTAACAATGATTGCCGTCGTGCTCCAACCCCGTACCTATGAGGAGACAATGAATTGTTTATTGGTATTAAGCGAGTCATTGCAGCAGAGATAGGTAGTTGTGGGCATCAAAATTGTTGAAATAGAAGATGTTCCAGGATCTTCTGAAGTGTTTTAGAGCCTTCTGAAATGCTGTATAACAATCTTGAATGTTTTAGAACAAGCAAAATTTCAATTACAAGAGTAACCAGCTTGATAATCGCCGGTAAGCATGTTACAGCTTTGCAAGCATTTATCTACGACAACATTGCAGCTGGAGTGCCTCGATCGTGGCGTAAGACCATCACCCGCGGTGAAAGTAAATTTCATCGCCGTCATTTTTGATGGCCAGCTAATCCTAAGTTTTTGGCATGGGTCACATCAAGGGCAACCCACCAGACACCGTGCAAAAAATTATGAACATAGGTAGCTTAACTCCTTCTACCTGTTTTTGGGTGGACAACAAATTTCATGGCCCTCATTTTTGATGGCCAGATAATCCTAGTTTTTTTTGGCATGGGTCACATCGAGGGCAACACAGCGAACTCCCTGCAAAAAATTATAAACACTGCTCAGCTCCTTCTACCGCTTTTTGGGTACTTAAATCTTCAACGAGAACGTTATCAGCTCTCTCACTTCGTTCGCGGGTAATAAATATTCCTATGTTAAATTATGTCAACAGAGCAAGAGCAGCTCACCCAAGGCACTTGGGTGCTCTTGATATAATTTCTTAATACCGGTAATTGATATTGCTTGCAATGCTCAAACTGTAAGGCCAGCCTACCATCAGATCTACACTGATGTTCAAAAATATCTCAATAGCATTTAAAATTTTTAATGATGCTCTTAAAAATCTGCCTTCAATACAGAAAAGATGGGTTGAATACGATAATTCTAAATATTAAAATTTGATCAAACCTGTCTTCCTAATATTTCCACTGCGAAAAACATAGTTTTCAGAATAATTTTTCTTAGGCAAACTACTATGAAACGATTGGAATACTTAGCATCATAGAATTTATTTTAAATATGCAATAAGTCCGAGCAGTTATTGGTGTAAGAGCAAAAAAGTTTCTAAGAGTTTCATTTGGGGGTCTTACACTATTTCCACTACTGTCGCTATCATTAATGTAACTGTTTCTACAAGTTTATGATAGACCCTCAGAATAAACTAGCTATGTGTACATACAACGTAACAAGGTTTCCCATGCATAATTTCCCGGTATGGAGGGCCCATTTACCCCTCAGTGCCCCAGTAAAAATAAATTTTCCAAAGAATATCGCTGCCTAAACTTGACAAAATATTTTCTGAGGACGTTTGAGAGATAACGAACGTCTCCACACGTCATATCACTCTGCAGNGCGTTGCCTCGCTCGTTTTCATGAGCTAGGTCGAACGTTCTATTATTAAGACAGAAAGGAATTCTAGCTGTTCGAACTCGACAGTGCAGCTTCAGCGTTCCTCCCGTTCTTAGTCTACTAGGAGGTGCTCGAGAATGCAGTTGTCAAACACCATATTTTTTGGCGCTATAGCTCAGGCAATTGGCAATCGACTGCAGCCGTGCACTCTTCCCATGAGCTTCTTTTGCTGCAAAGTAAGAAATATTTACTGAAATACTTACCTGTTCTGTCCTTGAGTAGCATAACTTTAAAGCAAAAGTTTTAATTTTAGCTAGTCTCTGTCTCGATAATCTAAAGATTATAGCCAATCCAAAACTCGCAGGAGCCACTAACAGTCTGAATTTTTACCTGTGCCAAGGAGGTTAAGTATTCGTCGAGAGTGTCTGCCTGCTTGTGTGTTTGTATGTCTATCACTAAGATAACTAAAAAAAATGTATATACAAATTTTAAAGAAATTTACAAGGAGTGGTAAGTATGTTAGGAGGAACAGATGATTAACTTTAGTGAAGATCTGCTCATCCGTTTGTTTGTCTGCCACATATTTCCTAATGCCAGGATTCAAGAAGTGAAGGAAGGATTTTTATGAAATTTACATTAGTTGCTAGGTATATTATGTAGAATAAATGACCAAATTTGTGTGATGATCTGTAGGTTCGTTCGTTTGTCGCGGTGTTTAATTTTGAGCTTGTTTGCACAATAACCTTAGAAGTTATCAATGGATCTTTACGAAATTTACAGAAATTTTCATCAATGTCAAAAGACATAATTGATCAAATTTTAGTGATGATCGATTGATCAGTTTGTGTGTTTGACTAATGTTTGATAGCAGCATATAACCCAAAAAGTTATGAACGGATCTTCAAAAACATTACAGAAACTCTTATTACTATTAAATGGCACAAATGATTAGCTTTTGGTGTTGATACAAGGAAAATCGTGGTTTCAGAACCAATTTTAGTTTTTCATTACCGTACCTTGCTTGGCAGAGGTATGCACTCTCAGAGGGCTCTAGTTACCGCCGCCAAGGAGGTTATGTTTTTGGCCGGGTTTGTCTCTGCAGAGTGTCCGTCTCTCTTTCTGTCTGCCTGTCATCAAGATAACTCAAAAAGTTATAGACCAATTTTCATGAAATTTACAGGGATTGTTAGGTATGTTGAGAGAAGCAGATGATTAACTTTCGGTGAAGATCCGTCTATCCGTTTGTTTGTTTGTCTGTCTGTTTCATTTTTCTCTATGCTATAACTTAAAAAGTTACGGGCGAATTTTTATGAAATTTTTATGAGTTATTAGGTATTTTATGAGGAGTAAATGATCAAATTTTTGTAACGATCCGTTGGTTTGTTTGTTCATTTTTATTGTTTTTAATTTTATACTTTTTACCACAATAACTCAAAAAGTATTGAATGGATCTTTATGAAATTTATAGCAATTGTGATAATTGTAGAAAGGCATAAATGATCAAGTTTTGGTGCATATCGGTTAGTTAGTATGTATGTTGGACTCATGTTTATCACAATGCTTGTTAGCAGCGTAACTCAAAATGTTAGGAACGGATCTTCGAAAAAATCAATGAAGCTGTTAACACTATTGAAGGGCACAAATGATTAGATTTTGGTGTTGATACAGAGAAAACTAGAGCACTCTGAGAGCGCATACCTCCGCCAAGTAAGGCAACGGTAATGAAAAATTCAAATTGGCTCTGAAACCATGATCGCTATTGTATCATCTCCTAAATTTAATAATTGGTGCCTTTTAATAGTATTAACAGTGTCTGCAATTGTTTGAAGATCCTTTCATAACTGTTTGAGTTATGCTGCTAACAAACATTGACAAACATTGGTCAAATATGGAAACGAGTCAGCACCAAAATTTAACCACTTTTGCCTTGTAACATTGTTAACAACTCCTGTAAATTTCATAAAGATCCAACCAAAACTGTTTGAGTTTTTGCGCAACAAACATTATGACAAACACAACTCAACATAGAAAGCAATCAGCCGATCTCCACAAAAATTTTACCATTTTTGCCTTTTGACATTACTAACAATTCCTGTAAGTTTCATAAAGATCCATTCAAACTTTCTGAGTTATTACGTAACAAACATTATGACAATCACAACTCAAACATAGAAACGAATCAAGCGATCTGCACCAAAATTCAATCATTCATGCCTTTTAACATTACTAACAATTCCTGTAAGTTTGATAAAGATTCACTCGAAACTTTTTGAGTTATTGCGCTAATAAACATAAAATCAAACACAGCAACAAACATGCGAACGAACCTACAAATCCTCACAAAAACTTAGTCATTTACTAATCATAATATACCTAACAACTCATGTAAATTTCATAAATATCCGTTGATAACTTTTTGAGTTATGGCAGTGAGAAAAATGAGGCAGCAAATAAAGAAACAAACGGATGGACGGATCTTCGCCAAAAGATTATCATCTGTTCCTCCAAACATACCCAACAATCCCTGTAAATTTCGTCAAAATCCTTCCATAACCTTTTTAGTTATTTTGGTGAAAGACAGACAGACAAATAGACAGACAGACAAACCAGACGAAAACATAACCCCCTTGGCGGAGGTAATCATAGTCTCAGAAATTTTTCGTAACCGTTGCCTTGCTTGGCGGAGGTATGCGCTCTCAGAGTGCTCTAGTTAATTACTCTTTCTATACATGAGAATCAAAATAATAACCATAGCGTCTACCTAATTTGTGAAATGGAATAAGAGTACTTTATTGAAATTATATACTACTGCTGTCCTTGAAAAATACATGAAAATTAGTTTATAACATGAACTCAATTTACTACAACCTGAACAGGGACAGGAGCTGCTACACATATCATTATGCACGACCTTCGCTGCCTAATATGCTAGCTATGCATTTGAATTGTAACTGCAACAATGATATAGCATGAAACAGACTTCTATGTTCCCATTTGAATTACTTATACTTAGTATCGTTCCCTCAAACATCCGCGTAATGGTTATGGTTACTACTAACTCTAAAAGGGCTTAAAATAGATGAAACAATTCATCAGCTGGTTTTCCTCGCAAAGACACGGCAGCTCCTACATGGATACCGGCAGAGTAAAAGAACATTTGCGGCTACTCCCGCCAAGCAATAAAAGTATAGTCAAAGCTGATACAACGACCGTTTCTATAACGGCTGTCTCCTGTCACGTACAAAAATAAGATCATTAAATCTGTAGGGGCTATTTATTTTTACAACGGCTGAAGCACTTTAGGAGACGTTACCTATACTGCAGAGCATTTACTTTGCAATTATTAGGATGTGAATAGTGATTATATTTACAAGCAAATTGGGAGATGACAGCTAATTTTTGAGCTAATCAACAATTTAACTTAATACTTCTCTTTATACTTTATTTTCTTTAGTATCTATTCTAACTGAGACTATGGAGCAACTGCACAGANCTTTGCAATTATTAGGATATGAATAGTGATTATATTTACAAGCAAATTGGGAGATGACAGCTAATTTTTGAGCTAATCAACAATTTAACTTAATACTTCTCTTTATACTTTATTTTCTTTAGTATCTATTCTAACTGAGACTATGGAACAACTGCACAGATTTTACCATTGTTAGGATTTTCGTGATAATTGAGTAAACATTATCTGGCAGCACATTCCGTCTTTGAGGCCATTGCTACTCGGTGTTCAGAGGACTTCATGACATATAGTTATTGAGCATGTACCTATGCGATAATAATTTATGTTCAATAAAGTGTATTTTGCATCTATACGTCTCAAGTCGCCAGAATGTCATTTTTATTTCTTCAGTTGTGCCTATGATATTACATTCAAGCTAAACTGGTAATGAACACGCTTCTAAAAGTGAAGAGCATAAATATCTGCATCATTTCTAATCGGTCCCTCCTCTGAAGAATATTTTTAAATAGTCATGCTTTAATAAGGATATTCTGTGAAATTTTGTTAAAGAAAACCGGAAAAGAGTATATCTGGCTTAAACCTGCAACGGTTTTCGCCACCTTCAACGGCTGTTATAAGCGCACGCGGCTCTGCCGTTGATACAACCCGTTGCACGGCAGCCAAAAGAACGAGTTTCCTCAACTAATCGTTGAGGATTTGTTCCAGGTAATGCATAAAACTTGGTCCGCACTCACACTGCGCTGGTCCAAAATACTTAGATATAACAAAACACAGCACAGGATATAAAGTCGAAAGAATAAACCCCCGACTACACTACCGCAGAAACATGTCCATACTGCTGCATTTTCGCGGGGGTTTCCTCAGACAAAAGCTGAGAAAACCCAAGCGAATGCTCGAAATATTCTGCGTAAAATTTCGCTTTCCTTTTCACACGTAAATAATCAGTCGTCGCGACTACACGAGCGAACAACGCGACATCGACTCCGGTTTGT
>LQNS02278145.1:5903379-5924769 GCA_001587735.2 Parhyale hawaiensis
GGTGAGTGGAATTACTCCATCATCCATTGATTTTCGCCACATAAATTATAGTAAGAGATGCTTAGCTTGCACATCTTAAGGATTTTTGCAGGCGCAGCATCTGCTCGCGCTGTATTGTTGCCGCTAAGTTCGTCCAAGTTATTACTAGTTTTTCTTTTTTCTCAGCGGAAAATAAAACTCTCCTTTCCATTTCAGCGTCCCATATTTGGTGACACATGGCAAACCGAAAACGGTCTTTTTTACATGGAAACAGACGAGGCCCCCTGTAAACGTTTTTTTTTACTTTTCAAACCATATGCCTCAGGTGTCACCTCAAATCTTGCGCAGACAAGCGACATCTTCGAACATTTCAGAAGGGCAAAATTATCGGATCGTCAAGCTTCGCACGATATTTTACTGCACATGTAGTATAAGGGAAGGTTCTTGCTGTTACAGTGTTTTAGGGTAAAATTATTATATGTTGCATAAAGAAGAAGAAAAAAATATTGACTTCAAAAATTTTATCGCTTTTTTTTGTCCCTATACATAGAACTCAGCGACTGAGTGATTGTTCGATCATTGACAAACATGTTTATGTTGGCTACTATCGTTGTAGCCTATAACGGTAAATTCCCTTCACACTTTGGACATTATAGATAGCATCGCAACCATTTAAAGTAAAGTTTAAAGAAAAACGCAGGCATTACATACCGTAGAATACTGACTGGATTACAGGGAAAACTGGACTGCACATTACCTTGGATTGCTAGAGCGCAACGAAATTTAAAAGATTGACCTAGACAATCAATTTTTATTGTCATGAGAGACAGAAACTTTGCCGAGAGACAACCTCTATGTACAAAGGAAAAGTTAACGACGATTATGAAGGAACAAACTAGTTTTTTTTTCGTTAAACGACACGAAGATTGCGCTGAGAGACAACCACGATATACAAAGACTGCAACTCTACCAAAAGTATGTAAAATAATTAATTTTAACAGTCAGATGAGAACAAAACTGTACCGAGAGACAACCTTACAGTGCAAAGTAAAAATAAACGACAACTAGGAAGAAACAACTAATTTTTGCACTCAAACACGAGTAAAATTGTGCCGAGAAACAACTTCAATGTACATTGTAAAAATACACGACGAATATGGAGAAATGATTCATTTTTACCCTGAAGAGCAACAAAAACTGTGCCCCGCGTTAGCTCAGGAGCAGCTCAGAGGCGATTCTTTGTGGCGAAGTTGTGTGCGTGAATACAACCACAAGTTGCAGAAACGACCAAATTCATGTCTACGTGACGACCAAAAACGTGGTTATCGCACGGAGACTCGCTTTTGGTTGTGTTTACGACCACAACTCGCAACTTCATTTTGAGTGCGCTTATCGGTCTTGGTTGTGACGTCACATTGTTTATTTACAAAGTGCAGTTGTTTGATTGGAGCAGAATTTGAATTNAGTATGTAAAATAATTAATTTTAACAGTCAGATGAGAACAAAACTGTACCGAGAGACAACCTTACAGTGCAAAGTAAAAATAAACGACAACTAGGAAGAAACAACTAATTTTTGCACTCAAACACGAGTAATAAATTGTGCCGAGAAACAACTTCAATGTACATAGTAAAAATATACGACGAATATGAAGAAATGATTCATTTTTACACTGAAGAGCAACAAAAACTGTGCCCCGCGTTAGCTCAGGAGCAGCTCAGCAGACCGCAGAGGAAGCGATCAATTTCCTCCAGGAGCATCAGATGAGGGAGGGGAGGGGGGGCCGGTGCCGGGCGTCCTGCCACGTGCCCGCTGCTGCTAGCCAATCACAGGGCAGAATCACCGGCGGCGCGGAGGAGGTCCAAAGATCAAAGCTTTATCAAATACTCTGGTCCCATGGAGCCTTACCGAGCAGCTGTACGAGTGTGTGGTAGCACTATGGTATCGACAAGCAACTTTGTGGTAACAGAAACAGGGTTAGTTAAGAAGGGATTTATAATTATTTTCCAGTCGGTAATCGTGAGGTTAGTCATTCTGCTCTTTGCCCCGCATCCTCCCGTTGGTACACGCCTGCGTCGTCTTACGACTACTTATGCTCCAAAACTTGTACAACTATACGCTTACTATTTTCATATGCTAGTGCACCCGCTTGCTTAAGCTTCGATGTCACATTTGGAAAGAAATGAATAACGCCATTCTCATTTGGCAAAGCAGTACGTTACAACTAGTTTTCTTGGACTGACAATACGCGCATAGCAAATAAAGTTACCATTAACTTTCTTTCAAACTGGCCAATAACTATCGTCTCGAAACACCTCGTGCCCCAACCGTGCCCTGGATGTGCTTTGGGTGGAAGACTCCACATCTGCCTTTCACTGCGAAAATTTCGCCTTCATAAGCACTGCAGCTCTAAAAAACATGTTCTACAGAAGTTTTGAAACTGGATAAACCTACAGATAAGCCTTACCCACTGGTCTGTACTATCGCGTTAGATTGATCTCCATGTCTCTGGTCCAGGTTCACGGGACTAATTTATAAAAAAAATCACTCTGCTGTGCGCATTAAGATCTGAATGTGACTGACTAAAATTTGTACAGTACGCAAAACTTGAGTTTAACTCCGTGTGCCCTTTGAAGGCAGGCTCACACAATATACTGTACATCGTAAAATGAACGAATGCGTTGCTGTATCCACTTCAACATCACAGCTGAACAAGGCCTCTGAATTGCACTTCACTCCAAACCTGAAAAGCCAAATTGAAACTTTTGTGTCGACACGTGCTGACAAAGCCGACTGCACGGCTAACAATTATGTCATTTGTTTTGGCAGACACGCGGTTCACCTTTTCACCTTTTTCAGAAAACATTCAGGCGATTAGCTGAGGGAAGTAGTTCATTTGACTATCATGTGAACCTCATTGAAATGTTTGTTTATTTAGTGGCTCTTTTATGAATAGAATCTGTTGTGCTATTTGATAACCGAATTCACTTGTAATTTATATTTAAGGAATTGATCCCGAGTTATTTTTTATAGCTTCCAGCTGCTGGGAAAAAATGGTATGCGTCTATGGGAATCCTGAGTTTAAGATAATAGTTTCAACAACAATATGTATATTCATCAATTCAAGAGCAATCGATTTTATTCACTTATAAATTCAATTCGCCATTAACTTTTATGCCATTTCTATTATGATCCGAGGCCGTCTTATTAGATATGGACACACTCTTCTGACTTTCCCGTAGTTTAGGGCAGATGAAAAACAGAAGTTTGACTGCTGTTGCTTGCTTTTTGCTAATCCTTCATCCTTTTTAGCAAATCCCTGATCCCTTTAGAAAATCCATGATCCCTTTAGAAAATATCAAGTCCCGAATTCCTTTCACAAATTCTCATCTTGGGGGCACAAAGTTCACCAGTTGCAGATCAGCTCAAGATGCCATGCAGTTGAGAATCTAATCTATTTAGGGACAAAACGCATAACCGCTTTCACAGAACAGCTCAAGTTGTAAGTGACAAAAAAAGCAGAACACAAAACACCTGCTGGCGAGCCCCTGATCTTATTAGAAAGGGAGCAGCAGAGCACGGGCTAACATTCTCTGAGAATTGATACAAAGACAGAGGCGCTCTACCTTTAGGTTATGAAAAGTATGAAAATAATCTACTGTATTATCTTGGCTTCAAATCAGTACTAAAAAAACGTATCCCAAGGTAATTCAGAATCTAGAGAATTTGTAGCAAATTTGTACCTTTTTGCACACTGTCACTGCCACTCTGATGAAACTGTTCAGATCTTCCTTTGAATGCACGCTAAATCCCGATAATGTCGCTCATATTCACCTTTTGTTGAATATATTATGGCTGTGAATCCTGTCCAAGTTCAAGATTTTTTTTTCTAGATTCTCCTCCGAGTCTCGGCTGCTGTTAACAAGATGGGCGGAGCTTACCTGGCTCAGGTGGGTCACAGAAGCTCGCTCACCTGCCAGCGCAGCCAATGAGCGACGGCTGGAGGGGGTCTCCTTAGCCAATAGAAGACCTGGATTGCAGTACACGTTAGTAAGCACGTGGTCATCGGCGACCTGGTCACACATCTCACTTCATCAGTTGACTAGCGACGGCAGTAGAGATAGCAGAGCTTCTTCCGTATCAGGAGCTTAGCAGTGATCTCAACGGACTTTGAAATGTCGTAGTCATCGTGATTTTCCAGTGGATTTTTTTCTTTGGAGTGAGCTAAAAAAACATTCAGTGAAAACTAATGATTGTTCGAAAGAATTATTCTAATTAATTATCATCAATATAGATTGACATCACCTGGATAACAGGTATTAACTCATTTAAAGCAGGAAAACGAAGTTCCAGTGAAAACATTAAAAACGTTACGGTGCAATCATCCTCAACGTGGCAATTCAAAGTTCGGAATAGAAGAAACGCCGTGCCAGCAATAATGTTTAAAGAAAACATGCCTTCAAGTAAAGGTGAGTTTGCAAGTTGTATCGCCTGCCAATGTTTTGTTTTCACTCGAACCACTGCACATAATTACTGTGTTGACATGTGCTGCCACTTGATCAGCGATGTGATGTTTATTTCAAGAGCAATTATAGACTTTATATGGGTTGCATGTATCCGAAGTCAAAGCCTAATTATGATATTATTCGTAAGCAAAGAAATAGCTCAACGGTTAGCCATAAATAAAGCTATCGTGTACTTTGACGGCCTCCTCGACATCACAGGTTAATTAAGTTTTACGGCTGACACATGAAACTTCCGTAAAATTTCTTAAAATGAACATAAGGACCCCAAATAAAAATAGATGTTCTTGGCGATGGAAGGAATACGTTCCTCAGCACAAAAGACACATCTTAGTTAACGCAGCTCAACGGTGAGCGGCCGTCAATAATTTTTAGGACATCTTAATGGTCGAAAAATATCAAGGTTTCTACTGATGACCTGAGTGATAGGAATATTTTCTGCTAATAAATTAAATTCATAATATGCGTCACCATCAATTCCTTGCTGTTGTTTGAGGTTCCTGTGCTAATTGGAAAGCATTGAGTGGAATTTTCACCAATCGTTGGATCTATTTGGTACAGGAGTTAGCCGCCTATGTTGTCTATGGGTCAGTGAAAACATTACCGTGGTCTGATTTTTGTCGAGTGCCAGTTGGAAAACTTTAAGCCGAAAGCCGATCTTAACTAAGTGTCTGGCCTGTTTGAGATCAAAGTTTACCGATTTAGAGCGATATTAGAATTGCATAGTACACTTACTGCATTGACGTTGTAAAAGGCAGCTGCAAATTTCCAGTGACAAACTGGGGACCATAGAGCCAATTAACTAATGACGTGTTCCCATCTCCTATTCTGATCGAGATGCTCTACTGCGTTTAGCTTGATATATTGCAAACCGCAGTTTCCAATTGGCCACTTTGAATCAATTCTCAGGCATTAATCACTAATCGATTGTGTTTGCGACGGTCAAAAATTAAATCGTGATTCGAAATATAGCATTTACAATTAGCATCTGAGACTCGATCCAAAGTGGCAAACCGGAAGCTTAGGCTTTAGCTTCCGTACAAATTGATGCTGATGGAATTAGACTATCACGACCGAAGTGAAAAAAATCGGAGAATCTCGCGTGTAGCCTGGGCAGTGCCTCCGTGCCAAGAGACAGAGCAGCGCAACTGAGATGCGTTGACGAAGGTGCAACTCTGGCAAGTCCCAATCGGTAATTTTAAGGCGATTAGCCGATATTATCCGCTGTTAGGCGATTAGGATATAATATCTGATGTTAGGCGACTAACCAATATTATCCGATATCAAGCGAATAGCTGATGTTATCCGTTGTTAGTCGAATAGCAAATATTATCCTATATTAGCCAATATTTTCCGATGCTGACCCTATATATATATATATATATATATGGACATCGGTTATATGCCAATGAGTTATGTTATGACTTATACTGGGGCCACACTATGCGGTCGTAAGATCAGCTGATGAACGGACATACAATTTTCACGGTGTGCAATGTAAGTACTCTCTAGGGGTGTCTTGGCTATCTACTTTTACCGTATATTCGGGGTGACGCACGGGTTGAACGTAGGCCCATAAGTTGATCGTACGGTTGCATAGCGCGGCCCCGACATGACACTATGTACACTAAAGCCTTTAGTTAATGGAAGCTAACGCTTCAACTATGCACAGTCAGTTTTGAGCCCCATGAAAGAGTTCTTCGTAGTGAACGTAGACGTAAGTACGTCCCTTAGCCCTGCAAACCCAATTGTTTTTAATGGACTTATTTGAGACTTGAGATTACGGCGTATATGAGGAAAAACTCCTTCCAAATAAGTTTGGAATTGGTTTAGGGTTGGCTGGTGAACTTCAAAAACGTGTTTTCTACATCCATTTCTCACTCTAGGCTTTTGTTCCCCTATAGCATAGATATATGACCTATGCAGTTTTGTTTTCTTCTATCCTCGCGATCACAGAAGTGTGTTTACCAAAAATATAGTTTAAATGGTAGCCTTTAAGGCAGTCTACGTAGTAAGTGTAACTGAAAAGTTTCGGAGATCTCTGGGAATTCGGAGTGAACAGAGGCTGCGGGACCGGTGCTCGTTTTCAGTTGTCAACAAGAAGGCAACAAAGCATTCGGCCGCTTTGCACTGCTTACGGGAAATAAAAAACTATAGAGAGAACCCGGTTTAATTAACACATGAAACTCAAGCACGTAAATTGTTTATTATAAAGCAAATTAATGTAGTGATAATTACGAAATACAAATTCATGAGCACAGGCAAACGGTGGGTGGAAGATAAAATTAATATTGTTTTTATCTTCTCGTGTCAAATATACAATTAAGTCAATAACTAAAGGCTTTAGTGTACATAGTGTCATGTCGGGGCTGCGCTATGCAACCGTACGATCAACTTATGGGCCAACGTTCAACCCGTGCGTCACCCCGAATATGCGGTAAAAGTAGGTAGCTGCTGCCGGATTTGCGCTTCTTGCAGATACACGCTTGTCTCACATCGCCGTTAACGATCTGGTTATTTGAGGTTCCTATGTTAACGAAAAACTGTTACTAAAGTCTCATGAACAAGCCACGGGACCTATTTGTGACTTTTTTTTTAATTGGCCATCAGCTATGTGTAGTGTAGCCTAAGTATTGATGAACCAACGACAGAGGTCTGTGTGTACTACATTCAGTACGAAGAACTACAGGAAATCTTCGTTATAGGTCATTTCATTTTGAATGTCTTTATATTCACGTTCAAAGTGTTAGTTCCGAACGTTCGATATTCTTGTTCATGCACAGAGAGTGCATCGGATACCTGGAACTAACAATTTTGAGACTAACTAAAAAATTGCATGAAACGAAATGACTTATAATTAGGATATCCAGTATCTTCTTTGGTCCTCATAATCCAACGTGCTTTGTTGACGTACTTGGTTATATCAATTAGAAATCTCTCCGCTGATGTACCTCGCCAATACTGTGACTTTTCTTCCCATATGAAACAATATTATTTCAATGGGAAACTAATTTTTGATTTTTAACTACAGGGGGTAACGCTTTATTTTTCACGTTTTCTATAAGTACCAGGGATCTCTGTCAGGACACAAACATGCGCAAATAAAATGTTTTCCGAAGGCCAGTGGATTTTCGCGGTAACAAGATCGTGCTGCAGTTCAGGGTAGCTTTTGCGATCGCTGTGAACATATTTAATAGACTACTGTAGCTTATTACACCCTGTAAAGTAAGAAGACTGTCGCCCCAAAGTCGGCACAAATTGAAAAAGCCCGTCTTGGCGTGCTCGTACAGAACGAAAACTGTAGTTTCTGTGTTGCGCAAGCGCGCCTAAGTGGGGGATGCTGTCGGACCGCAGGCGGTATAGATCTACCCATGGCAGAACAACGAAATTAACGTAGTTCAGCCATGGATCTAACCACGTCTCGTGAAGTTCGTGACGCCGGTGTCTTCTCTATTTCTCGGTGTTGGGATGTTGTGCGGCTATAGGAAGGTCTTAGAACTTATTCAAGCGTTATTGAAAAAGAGGCTAGACTATTGTGAAGCTATGTTCAAGGGTGGTAGGCCGGAAGTTTTGTCCGGAATCAGAGGGTATTGTCATTGAGAGAAAAATGGAGTTCAACGCGCAGCTTTTTGAATCATATTTTGTCTTCCTACCCTGTTCGTTTTCAAGCCGTTCGTGATAAAAATGGATTATCTCTTAATTTTGAGCTTCTAAATGTTAACCCACTATAAACTGCACCAATACTTTAGCTTTTCCTATCATGCTCTATCTGCGCAAGGGAAGGGCTGTCATTATTTGGCACCTCTTAGATTTTCCCTTGACACAAGTAATCTCATTCGTTACAGTAGTGATGGCCCGTTTTTACTTATGGCAGTAGTCATCAAGTCTATTAAAACAGCGGTGACCCGGTTTTGTTCTTAAAATAACGGTATGTAACTATGTTAAAATATCGACGGTCAGGTATTTTCGTAAGTTAATATGGCCAAGTTTCCTAAAACAGCGGTGGTCACTTTTCGTTCCTGTGATTATGGTGGCCGAATAAGAAGTGTCGAATTATTCAATTACTGTATTTCTAAACGTCCATCACGCGTTAGTCCTCTCTGCGTTCATGCTTCGAAGCAACCGAATGTTTCGTCGTATTCTGGCATGCACAACTGGGTATACTCTAAATGACTTGCTAAGCTGTTCAAATTTGAAATAAATGGGAACTCAGAAAGCTTTGCACTTTTCTGTTGTTGAAATGGACACAGCAACGCATTCGTCTCTCGAACGCGTTCCCTTAGTTAATCGTTCGAATATCTTGAAAACGTTAGCCGTCGAATATGTTGGATTGGCAAATGTCAATAATAAGAGAGTCAAACTTCGGATATCTCTTCAAGGTTGAGGTGGAACTCAGATGCGCCTTTTCCATTGTTTAAATGGTACAGCTATGCGTTCGGAGGACTAGCTGAATGAAGGAACACGTTCAAAAGCCTGTACAATACTGTAAACCGGCCTTTGGATGTAGATGACATTGCGACGTTTATTGGGACGCTTCCTTTTGTTCTGTGGGTAGAATAAGTATTTTTTATTAAGACACTGGTGGCCTAGTTACGCTGTAGCATTTGATGCAAGTCTTGCTTTCGCATGAGTTGTATGTATGCATACATAGCGGGATGAAGTAGTCGTACTAGCTCACTGTTCAAGTAACTTTGTATAGTTGGTAAGTGCTTCCGCAGAGTTGTGAAACTATTCGGCGAAGGGTGCATGAACGACCGCTCTAGACGCTAGTAAGTTTCGTTATCAGTAGATGCATTTGAGAGCAACTGTGTTAGACGATCCTTATCTTATGAAGCGAGCTCTTTGTGCCTGTGGAGGTGAATAGAAGATAGTCTTGCTGCGGTGTCTGGCGGCGCCTAATCTTTCTCTGTAAGCGCTACGGCCCTGACGCTTGTGTGTCCACAGCCAGTCGCGGCTCTACTCAAGTCTTGACTTCCATAGGCAAGCGTTTCTGGAACTTTTTATTGAGGCTTTTATAAAAGTCTGCTACTGTGTTGATATTGTGTTGCAAGCACACGCTTTCAGCAGCATTCGTGGTAAGGGAAAATGAAATTTTGTGGTGTAATCTAGTGAGTATGTACGGCACATGAGCTGTGCTGCAACAAGTCCTCAAACAGCGGGAACGTCAGCCTTGTGATCACAACTGAAATTCTCTTATTTCCTTAGTTCCTCGTGTTTGTTTTTGATTGCATGAGGCTATTGCTGCTTCTTTTATTGCAGATCTACAGTTGCTCTACATTCCTTTTCAGTCATAGTTGTTTATTTGATACTTTTATACTTTGGAATGATAACTTTGGAAAAAAAATCATGCGGAGAGAAAGTGGCACTCTACGTCACAGATCCTTTTCATTCATAGCACCCTTTAATGGGCATGAAAATATTTGGCACTGCAAACGGTGATGTCAGAATATTTCAGCGCAATCATCAGACCGAGCTATTTAGTACTTTTTTGTCATCATCCCTGCCGCTGAGGACACACTGTGCTTGCTTTACCAGTCATGTGGATCTCTAAGTCTACTCTCAGGCTATACTATTCCTAGGAAAAGAAAAAATTATGTTCATTGCGGACAGTTCATAATTGACCTTTCAGCATCATTTCTTGAATTATGATAATAGATTATTTTTCGAAGTTTATTATGTGGCCGATCGGGCAGTGACGCAGAGGTCGAGGGATGTGCTGTGCATCGGGCAAATGCCTGCAGCACCTCGACAGTGACACTGCGCGAAGCTGCCCGTTGCTCTACCAAAGGCCCGGAAAATTCCCAAGATAGGTTAGCGTTACACGCTCCCGTATCTGCTGGCTTAACAGGACGTTACACTAAAATTGCAATTGCTGTAGCTTTGGTAGCAATAAACTTGTAGAAATAATTATAATTCTATCAGCGGGTTACTTTTTTAATATTTGAGCATACAATGTGAACGTCTTACTGATACCACGATATTTTCAGCTCAAGTGGTAGCTGCCAAAGTGCGTGGAACCTAACGTGTAATGTAAAATAAATTCAGGCGTAATAACTAGTCTCAAAACGTATCCCTCAGGAAATCATGCACATTGTTATGTAAGGTACCCTAAGGCCAGAGCTACACAAGCGCGACAAGCAATGCAATACAATTTTTGCGGGAGACATGTTGCATGTGACCGACTGCAATGCACGATGTGTCGCGCGATCTGGGTTGCGTCGGTAGGGTCCATCGACTCCGTAGACTACTGTACCCGACGTTTTTCGTTTTGCGTGTAACACATTTGTTGCGTCGCACGTCGCTTGCTGCACTGGTGTGGCGCTGGCCTAAGACTAATGAATGCCGTCAGCGTTACCTGTGTAGCTCTGCTGTCAATAGGTAACACCGAAACCGACGCTGGTTTCGACGCTCGCTCCCTTACCAAATACAAAACAATATTCCTCGCGGAAACACCAGCCATAGCACAGCACAACCTCAAGCGACAAGAGAATGACAGACAATGAATCAAGATCCCGAGACTGGCGAGCCGTACCAATATTGACTGAGATCCCAACAGACATTGCGAACACACACGGTGCTGTTGCCTATAGAGCCTGGCCTAAGCTTGCGGCCACTTGCTGCTCTGGCGGCCAATAGTGACGAACTGCAATCACCCGCGACCAATTGTGGCTACTTATACGATCTCTCGCAGCCAATTACGGCTAACTGCGATCTCTCGCGGCCAATTACGGCTAACTGCGATCTCTTTCGGCCACTCAGGGTGCAGCCCCGACAGCAAAAGGCCGGGGCCATTCTCAGGCTGAGCCGCAAGAGGCCGCAGGTAACCAGGAGTGCCGAATCTCAGTTCATCTGTCGAACCGCTTTACACACGCATCAAGTTCGAGTAACGAGATGCCACTTCTAGGTGAACCAGTACTGAACGCCCACTTCTATAGAGCTCTGTTCTGTAGACTTCTTGTGGTCTGCTGTTGCTACATTGCTGCTGCTGCTGTTGCCGTATTCGTAGAGTTGTACTCGGTACCCTTCTCTTGTTCTGTTGTATTGTGTAAAATTCATTGTATGAGACAGTGTGCTTTGATAGGCAAGATTCCGTATATTGCAGAGAGAAATCATTATATAATGTGACCAAATAAGAAAACCAAACTCATTTTTCTGTGGAGAACAAAGAAATATAAAATATTCCCACTTCGGATGGTACACACAGAGAACTCTCCAGCTATTTTACCAGACTTCAAACAGAAGTAACTATACTTACGTTCCCTGTGGTAACATATCTATAGTCATGCATCTCATGTTAAATCTGAATAACTTTTATCGTTGCTTCTCTCAGTCAAATTATTTTTTTACTTAAAAATATCTCTGCGTAATGTCTTAGAGAAAATAATGCCCTCCGCTGCCTGTTGAGAGCAAAAGTTTTCGAGGAATATTTTTGAAAAAGATTATATTGCCTCTCATTGGCGTATTACATTGATTAATATTATTTAGTTCAGATGGTAAATAGTTTAACAATGAATATTTAATTAAAATGATCATGGAAAGCTTCAATAATACATTGAATAGTTATGATAAATGCTCACCACTTAATATTCACAGTAATTATTTTTGTATAATCATGATAATTGCATTGCAATTCTATCATGCATATTTTATTTAGTTTTCTATAAAATCCCTTTTAAATTGTAATATGGATGATAGAGTATTTCAACGAAAAATTATTTGCATGCCACCAGCGAAAACACTGGATGCTTTAAAAAAGCAATTTAAGTAATAGATAATTTACACAAGGAAACATTTAGATAAACTAGATTGCTGCTGCATTTATAGTAACGGCTGCATTCCGCTCCATCGGCGCCTGCTGCCGCCACGCGGGCGAGTCTCGCTGCTCGTAGGGCGGAGCGTCCCGATTGGGGCTGTCCACGTCTTCTGCAATTGTTTCTATTGTTACTATTAGTATTGTTATTATTACCATTATTATTACAATTACTATGGCAATAATAGAGTACCTGTTCTTTATTGTGTGACGGTCACTGTTAACACAAATGTACATAGTATTTATCCTCTATTTTAAGGCGTCCGAGTAAATGTTTGAAGTTGACGGAGTTATTATAAATTAACTTAATTCAGCATGCCTTACTGAATTATTAATTTATAGGCGATGCGGCTAAGCACAAATTAGTTTTCAGTTATGCAAAACCAGGAATCATTAAAAGTAGCAGCTGAACGCGGTGGCGTTCCAAGAGCTACTGCTGATACTTGCCGTGATGGTCTACCTGATAACTTCAGTAATTACGGATAGATGTGTGGCGAGTGTCATCACGACTGGTATGAGTTTGTTGCAGGCAACTTGAGAATAGCAGCTGTCAGCATGTGTGTTGGTGGGTGGTTGTATCTGATGATAAAATACCTGATGAGCATACTTTCAACTCGCAAGTTATCCAATTAAAATATTTCAGGTTTGTCTCAAATATTTTTTTGGTGCATCTTAAATATTTTCCCGGTGTGTCTTGAATATTTTCTAGGGGTGTCCACTGAGTTAGCGAGTCGGCTTACCAGCTGAATGTCTGCTCATTCGGTGTGTGTACGCCTGTACAGTGTAACTGTTTATTTTCAGAGGGACTCAAGAGATTTTATAGACATATATTATATACTCATAAGCCTATTTTCGTGGCTTTTGAAGACTCTTTTCCTGTAATCCTATCTGTTTATAGTTCATATTTAGTACTATTGGCCTTGTATGTTGTACAATATTGTTCCACTGTATACTTAACTTATAGAACCACAGGGGTAATATTTTTTAACAAAAGCATGAAGCCATTTTATCACTCCTAACTTTTCCCTAACTTGAACGAAAGCGGTATTAGGTGAGCTGGAACTTTGCAGCCTCGAACGCGGAACATGCGAGTGCCAACCACCTCGCACAGCTCTCAATGAGCAGCACATAAAATGCACAAAAGATGTCATTTCCGAGTGTGGAGAGGAGGCCGCGTTATCAGATCACCTGCCTGCAGATGCAGGATCCTTGTGGCTGGTAGCGATAAAGCACACGGCGAAGGGGTACTCGGAACCATCTCACTTCTCTTTATTGCGGTACGCTGAGCAAAATGCCGTTCCAAAACGAGCACGTCCTCCCGTGTTCAGTGTGAAACTACCTGCCTCGGCGAGCTCGTGTAGCGAGGTAACAGCACGGATTTCCGTGTGAGCACAGGAAGACGTGCTGGCTATGGACAACACATCGATCTATCAGCGTATATACCTCATTTGCGGGGTCGATATGCACGTGTAACTTCCTGCTACAGCACGGCTCTCGTTTCTTCTTACAGCCCTGTAAAAATAGCTCCCTCCCCAAAAAAAACCACGTTTTCCCCACTTTGTAATCGCACACTCGACGTTTACGCCGTTCAACTGAAGTATTTTCCAGTGATATCTTGGAAACTTGTGTAATCGGGACGATGTGCAAAGTGAACGTCGGCTCATAAGTCGAGCCTGCGATTGCATAGCGTGGCAACGGCAAAAGAATGAGAAATAAATAAAATACATAGCTCGCAGTCACCACGCCCACTAAATACAAACACCTGTTGCGGCATTCCAACAATCACGCCGCAGCATTCGAAAAAATCATCCACCATGTGCGTTATTTCACTTACGTTCCAATTCCCACTAATCCGAAATACCTAATTACCTCTGCCGAACAGGTTATGTATTTATCGAGTTTATGTGTCTGTCTATTTGTCTGTCACCATGCAAGATAACTCAAATAGTTATAAATCGACGTATCTTTGCGTAATTTACAGGGATTGTTAGGCATATTAGCAGTGCAGATTACGTATTAACATTTGGTGAAGATCCGTTCAACCGTTTGTTTGTTGGCTCCCTCTTTTTTCTTAGTGTCATAACTCAAAAACATATTGACAGATTTTTCTGAAAGTTGCATAAGTTGTTAGCTATATCACGAAGAGTAAATAACTAAACTTTCGAGATGATCTGTGGGTCCGTTTCTTTGTTTCTCTCTGCATGTATTTGATTTTGTGTTCGTGCGTAAAATAACTCAAAAACTTATGAACGGATCTGTAAGAAATTTACCGGACTTGCTATAAATGTTAAAAAGACGTGAATGATCAAATTGTGATGATTGATTGGTCTTTTTGTGTGCTTAACTTATATTTGTCAAAACATTACTCAAAAAATTAAGAATGGATCGTTATATTACCGGAATTGTTAGAAATGTTAGAAGACGTAAATGATCAAATTTTGGTGATAATCAGTTATTCTGTTCTTGTGTTTGACTGACGTTTCTAAGAATGTTTGCCAAGAACATAACTCAAAAATTTGGGAACGGATTTTCAAGAAAATTACATAAGCTGTTAATAGCCTGTTATTAGCGTCAAACAGCAGAAATGACCAGATTTTGGTGCTGATAAAAGGGAAATCATTATTTCAGAACCAGTTTGAATTTTCCGTTGACGTTGCCTTGCTTAGCGGAGGTATACGCTCTCTGGGTGTTCTAGTTTGGACTTTCTTCAATAGTCTTCTTATTACTGTACGTGTGATCACAGAAATTATTACTATTTCCATTACACTTTGAAAGAGCTTTTATTACGTATGCAAGTTTTATGAATGTCATATATATGTATGTGTATATATTTATTATTTAAATAAAACGTCAGATACAGCTGGAGAACTAATACTAAAAATGCATTCTATTAACAAGTTCAATCAAACGTCAACTGTACAGCACTTTCAGAAGGCAGTCATTACAAGCACGGTAACGTAGATGCTCATAGAGATTGGTTAGTTTATGACAGTCAGATCTTGGTAGCTTTTTAAGCTATTAAGCTTGCCTTTTCGAATTATTTTTTCTGGAAAGCGTTCCGTTTTCAATCTTTTTCTATTTGTGGCTACTTTCAATACTTTGGTATTTTTTATGCTGCTGTTATGCTTTATCAGAATGTCACTTTTAAAACTCGATTAGGATAATTTCACGTACCTAAGAGTTAAAGAATTGCTGAAGCTGATGGAATATGGAGGGCCATAGCAGAAGATACATGTTCGACAGAAAAACAAGTATACTCAGGGTGAGAATGTTACGTAACGTAGATTTTATAATCACAACATTATTTGAATTCAATTTTCAATTGCATTTCCTCTGCAATATTTTTATACACCAGCCATTCCGCTTAATAGTAAACAAAATGTAAATGATTATTCTCAGATGTGAAACTCAGTATTGACGCTTTTACTTGGAGCCTTTTGTAAGTTCTTGTTGCTGTTAGAAAATCTTTGGACTGGCCGCTATTAAATTGCAATTTTTGGTGAGTTTCATTTGGGTGAGTTTAGAGAGATGCACATGATGAGACCCCATAGACAGGAGATATGTTGCTCCCGCTGCCTCCTGCTATTATCTTAGCCAATAGAAGCCACTCTTTCGCTTTCTAGAGCAGTTATTGGTCGATTACAATTAAATGACTTCCTAAGTAAATTATCATTGAAGTTGTGTTATAGGAATGGGATTCCAGAGCTCCGCATATCCAAGGAAACAAAAACTAGTAGATCAGCGAGAGTACCAGCCTCCGTGAAGGGATCGTTCTAAAACTCTATTTTTTCCTAATTATTCATCAAACAATGAGCTGCACTTTGACAACTTTGTTGACAAATGCCATTAAGAATGAGTCGGGGTCATGGGACTCAACCATATGATACGCAAGTTCGTTCTTCTGCCATTCTTCAGACAAAGCAAACGCCGAACCAAAAAGAACTGTACATCAGATGGCACGTAAGATGTCCAGCAGAAACAACCAAGAACACTTCAGAGCTCGGCAGGGAAGAAGGGAAGAGGGTCAGTGAGGTGGGCAACAGCCGTGCCAGTCTTGTGTTTACTTCCATGAATATTTAAATGGAGATCAGAGCTTTGGTGTTGAGGGGCCACCAGCTCTACACCTGTAACACTTATCGAGCGTCTCCTGGCCCTGCAGCGGGGCGCGCACTGCGGACAATCTCTGGTGCCAGCCGACCGTGCGCTTTGGAGATGACATATAGGATGTGAAAAGCAGACAATTGTATGGGACTACTTGCAAATTTTAGTAGCTCTGATGCATAGCTACTACATGCTATAGTAGGTCCCAGTATTGCATGTGCTCTGCCTCAAATTATGTGCCAAGTTAGGGTTAGGTTTCAATAGATAATAATAGGTTTTTTTTCCTCTAGAATAGGTGCCTGACTTAACTTATGTAGGCACACAAAATATTTATACCTACATCTCAGATAAGCTATCTGCCTCATATGTCGGTATACTCTAGTCATTATGATACATGCTTACTTCATCCATATAGCTTCAGTTCACTATATAGGTGTAGCCTGCTGGGCCGCATCCCTCCTGTTGAAGGACTGTTGGTGTCACGGAAGGACATACAGGCAGGTGGAATCTTAAAACTCTAGCCTAAACTTGTGCTCTACGCTGGCTTTGCGAGTGGCTGAAAGTGGTGCTCCAAAATTAATTATTCACATCAAGTGTCCTTAATGAAAAATTGATCCTTTATGCAACGTTAATAACACAGTTTTTATACTTCACTCTGTATTTGAATATCTTAATAAGCGTGTTTACAAAAATGAGCGCCTACGAGCAATACAAGAGTTACGATGCATCCAAATTCTCGATAAATTTAAGACACTAAGCAAACCTAAACTTCGCAATGGACCCTTGTTATGATTTATGGTTGCTTGTATTAGCAGGTACGATTATTATGGCTAAGCCAACACCGATAGATTTAGCAAAACAAAGGCAGCCTGTGATAAATGACCAAGTCGACGCCTGTCATGAAGCTCCCAAGACCATCTCACTCACGGTGGCTGTTCACCGCCTTGCCTGTGTTTGCTAAGCTCAAGGGCTGCCATCGAACTGCTCTGTCACGACCCTTGTGTGTGTAGGTGTATGTAGGTGTGTGTGTGTGTACTGAGAACTGCTTCCTTAGCTAGTCCATGGTCAGCATACTGCCTGAGGTAAATCTATTCTCTATAAAGTAAGGGACCACGCATTTGGCAACAACCAGTTAGATTATTGTTTACAAGAGATCTGCACCCTTCAATTAGTTTATTTTCTGAGGGCTATACCAGGTCATTTGGTGTCATATCTATATTTTTCGTAAGATGTGCATTGATTAAAGACAACAGATACCAGATACATAAGACGATATGTGCAATGGGAATGAATGGCTGCGATTAGTTCATACATTTAACGCCAAACAAACCTCCTTGACGAGCACCGCGATAACTTTGCTTTACTGAAGCAATTCTAAGAACTGAAACTGCTTCAGATTTTACTGAAATGCATATTTTGATACTTTTGTCTTCTTTATTTCAGAAGTGCCTGACGGCAGCCGCAACGGCTCCTCCACGCAGGCGACTGTGCGGTGCTCGCCCCACGTCTCCCCATCGTCCACAACTTCGCTTTCTCCAGTTTCCACTTCCTCTTCATCGTCCCCAGCTTCTTCTTCCGTGTCTCCCACATCACCACACACTCCACTTCAGAGTCCACCAACTTCTCCACCATCGCTAATTTCGGCAATACCTAGCGCCGGCAGCAGCGCTTCTTCTGCTTCTCCAGCTACCGAGCTGCATGCGATCCAGAGTGCTGATGGCTCGAGCGAAGACACTGCAAGTATTGCTGTCAATCACAAGCTTGGAAAAGCAACAGGGTTTTCAGCCTTGCCTCATAAAGTAACTCTGCCCAATGAGCTTATGAATCTCACCATTCCTAAGCGACCTAAAAGTCCAAAAACTCCAAAATCACCGAAATCTCCACTGAATCTCAAGGCTATATCAACGGAGGATAGAATCGGACGAAACGCTTTGAAATTTTTCCCGCCCAACTCGGCCGAAAGTCGTGGTCACCTTCCAAGAGTTTCTGATTCGTCTCTCAAAAAAGAACCAATAACTTCTTGCGATAGACCGTTAGCTTTCCCGGCAGTTCCAGACATTTCATCTCTGGCTCACATGAAGAGTACCAGCCTCAGTCACAACGACTTATCTTTATCTTCTACCATAAGCAAGATAACAACAACGATCAGTACTTTTTCAAAGCCATCTCTTCAATTTTGTAACCTATCTGCGTTGCCACCTTTCGATCCACATCGAGGCCTTGGCAACTCGTCCTTGATAGGTGACCAGAAACCGACAACGCAGCCGCTAGATCCTCTGAACGTTGCAAAGCTAGGCAAAGTTCCCGCAGCGCCCGCTAGGACCATGGAACAGAAGTCGGTATCTCCTCTTCCAAAGTCACCGGCCCTTTGGGGGCCCATAATCCCCAACCCAAACCTAAGGCTCTTTGGTGCCTCCTCCGGTGAGTACATTGATCATTTCTGTACTTCTGTTTGATACTAGAATGAGACTAGGCTGAGAATAATACATACGTTTGAACATTTGTGTAGTCCTGTTTCAAGCTAGTCCGTCACTAGTACTTTTCAACATTTCTGTACCTTTGTTGGGAACTATTATGAAACTAGAGCATTTGAACATATTTGTACCTCTTTAGAAAATAAAAACAGACGAAACCACGTCATGATTTCTTTGATAGTAGCATATATATTAGGCACATGCATCTGTACAGTAAACAGCTCTCAGGGGCATATTCTGGCGGGCCCTTTCCCTGTCAGCATGTATATGGGCCTCACTCACCCAAGGGCTGTTCCGAGTGCCTTTTCTGCAAGAAATGTTGAAGCTGGCCGCACTTCCTGCTGACGAGGTTAGTTTGTAGAGTTAGGTAAGTCTTCTATACTTCCAATCACTCTGCCTTATTGCCTGTCGGCAGTAGCTGGCTCGCCATTTGAGACAAATCGAACTCATCTGAGATCGCATTGAACGTGAGACGTTTCAGCCGAAAAGCAGAAAAAGCAGTCATTCAGAATACGGTGCGATGATGCGATGCGGCTTTGTATTGCTGCACTATAGTAATCCTTCAACTACTAATACTACTGCATCTTTAAGCAAACAACAGTATTTTACGCAGGTAAGAGAAATGTAAGAACTAAATAGTTATATCGTACATCGTACTGTGCCGAAACACCTCATATGTCACGGGGTGAAATTTTCGATGTGACGTTTTTATGAATACAAGTGTGCCCAGTCATCAAAAGTGGCGGAAAATACTGTACCTTGTTGACACTTCCATCATTGTTCCTGCCTGTACAATTTCCCACTTAATGTATCAAAAACACACAAACGTGTCCAATTTCACTTCGGCAAAGCATTACCCTCTTCTTGCTCCTTCTGTGACAAAAAAAAATAATAATAAACATAAATACTGGAGAATACGTACGAAGAGAAGCACAAAGTAGAAATTTGGTCACCCACGACGTACTTTGTGTTTCTCTTCGTATTCTCCAGAATTTGATATAATGCCATCGCAAGACATCAATAAACATAAATACTTATAATTTTTAATGGCAAAAAAAGCCTTTGTCGATATATTTGCTATGTCTCGCGCTTATCCGTGATGAGCTTTATGTCAATCTTTTAATCTTCGCACTACTTATGCCTTACGAAAATATTCGTTTCTCAGTCTAAAAAAATATATATGGAAAACTTCATCGCCAAAGTACAAAAAGAGAATAAAGAAAACTTTATAAAGCACAGACGTCTATTATTGCATATGTGTCGAGTTATTATTATTATTATCATTAACTTATTTTTATTATTTTATTTTGTTTTTATTTATTTATTTTATTTTTATTATTATTAACTTATTATTAAGTTCCAAAAATTATGTTCTATGTGCTGTAATAATTAATTAAAAGAAGTTCATGCCGTATTATTTCTTTGAGTGATTATATTTATTGATCGTTTTCGTGCACTTACATAATCAGTACAAATTATATCGAAATACGCAACCTGTTCCACATTGCAGTCCCTCATATAAAAAACGGTCATTAATATGTGCCCTGTGCTCGTATGGATCTTGTATAATTAAGGTTACTAACCTCTTCCAGTCTTCACTGTTTAGTACACGTCGTGTTCTGTTAAGGGGCTGTTGCATCTCTCCTGTAAGGGCGAGCTTATACTACAGCTTTTTCTTCCCCGTACGTACTGCAGTGCCTGTTTTCATTATTTCACTGAACATAGTTGTTATTATTGTGATCAAATTATCGTACTCCCAGTTTACAACGATCCTAGCACCTGGTGATTATTTACTGACGCTACAAATAGCTCTGTTCCTACGAAAACCAATGTTTACTTGGGACGCTAACGGGTTAATTATCCATAAAACGCTAGCGTGAAATCGTGACACGTTACAGAATTACACAGTGGATGTTGTGCTAGTATTTGAAAGCAGTGCACGCGGTCTCTGTTCTTCATACCTGCAGCGTTCTCACTTGGTTCGCCTTTCGATCTTTTACATGATTAATAGCTCAAGCTCAGTGTCAGATTTTGCTGGATAAGTTACAAAAATAGCTTTCTTGTATGTCCAGTGTCCACTGTATGTCATCTGCTTTGCAGAATTAATATATTATTGCACCTGTGACTGAATATTACCATTGTAGTTCTTATGCTGGTTGTTACGTGTATAGGTGAATCCACTGTTATTGTTTTCTCTCTCTTTGATTTCGTATCAAGTCTGAAAATAATAGCAAATCGTGTCTCACAATCTTAGGGCTATGTTCCACTCGCGTAGATTCCACGCTGGCTGCACATGTATGTAGACGTTATCACAACCGCTTCCATGATTGCCAATTGATCGATTCGAGGTTATGGTTGGGAATTGAGATTATACCTAATCTTTTGGCAAAGCTCCAATAGGTTTTCATGCAGTGAGTGGCAATCATTTCACTGTGTAAAGAGTCAGGGCGCGAGTGTTGGTTCTCTAGAGACTGCCATTCCCAGGCGAGCTGGACTCCCTTGG
>LQNS02278145.1:5930101-5946012 GCA_001587735.2 Parhyale hawaiensis
TCACTCTAGCCGTCACCCGCCGGTATTCATTTAAAAAAAAAATCTTGTCGCTGCCGAAGCACATTAAACAATCATGACAAAATTAGGGCCGAGGTCGGTCGCATTAGGTTACACGAAGCACAGCCAGCAAGGGCCAATGTTCGTGATTTGCTTTTTTGCATACTTAACGATGCATTGAGGCCCTCATGTTTAGTAGATGAGCATCATTAGAGCGGCTGGACGGCGCATCGACCTGCGCGCTCGAACAATTCGCCTGCCATAAAAACGGTTTCTCGCTCAATCAGAGCCGTGCGCTGCGTCTATACACTTAGCTTTTTCAATCCATTTGAAATGTTCATAAATGCCAGGGATTTTTTTTTTCTGAAAGTAGCGATTGTTAAATAAGAAAGTGGCCGAAATCAAAAAGTGCTAAGTCTTGCCTTCAGGAGTGCAAGCAAATTGAATACGGCATTAAAGCGCGAGTACCAGCGTTGCTTGTACCACACCGTGTCTTACTGGTGTGTGTAGTGCTGTGTATCATAGTCATTGAGGGCTGTAGCGGTTGCAACAATATAAACTGTAGGTCACTTCATACAGCTCTGAAAAAATTATTTTAGGCAGAATACCGTGTAGTGCCACGAGCATGGTGTAATGCGCCAACGTCGATGAACAGTACAACTCTCTCGATGAATATCAGCAGAAGATAAGCAACAATAATATGTCCAATAATATATTTCATTCAACGCACTTTTGAAAGCATCAAAGCTTATTAAAAATTACTTCATAATCAGTCCTATCGACCAAAAACACTGCACTGACTTTTGAATTGAACCCGTCTTATTTAGCTCACGTATATAGCTTAGTCTCTGCTGTGTGTAGCTAAAAAAAGAAAATATATATATTGGCGGCGACCTGTAGCCTCTGGCTTTCCCAAAGTTATTTTTGCTCTCCAGAGTGCTTTCGCTGCTCTGTGGTATTCGTGCAACCGTTGATAGGAAAAGCGTTTCATGTAATCCGACCCCTCACCTCTTAAGTGTATAAATCCCTGTACCCGCAATAACTACGGCGTCACCCAAGAGGGCTCTCACAACAGCAATATTCATATTTATAATCAATAATTACTGCTGCTAAACTACANTTTCTTCAGTATTAGATAGGGGAAAAATGAGGAAGCCAGCGGGGGTTTTCCTGAAGGGCTAACTTACTGCCGTCATTTATCTCACACGTGCACCAGTCATTTAATAACCCAATATGCCGTCATTTACAATGACGGCTCGGGACACTAGTTACTTCATAATCAGTCCTATCGACAAAACAACACTGCACTGACTTTTGAATTGAACCCGTCTTATTTAAGCTCACGTATTGCTTAGTCTCTGCTCTGTGTAGCTAAAATATATATATATATTGGCAGCGACCTGTAGCCTCTGACTTTCCAAAAAGTTATTTTTGCTCTCCAGAGTGATTTCGCCGCGATGTGTTCACCTAACTATTGCTTGGAATTCGTGCGAGCATTGATATGAGAAGCGTTTCATATAATCGCTGGGGAGTGGAGAATTCACATATTTAGGGACATGGGCGTTATTGATGCCGCAGTGGGTTCTCCCGAGAGTGTTGTCGTTATAAGTATAAATATTAGTTATTAATGACGACGATTTGATGTTAACCACCGATCACACAATTGCCACTCGCACACGCCTAGATTGTCCCTTAGCATGCACATATCGCCCACCACGTACCTGTCGAGCTCATTATGCATCGGCGACCGAAACTGACGGTGGACGATAATCGCATGTCTGCTCGCACTTTTTGTTGACATCTTGAAGAAAACTTTTAGTGCGCCGGTAGCGGAGGAAGTCAAAGTTGCCTTGGTCAGAGTTATTTTAAAAGTCATTTGTGGGCCGGTTAGAGCATGAGTTGATCAATATGGTGTGGCTGGGAGGGTACTCACCAGTGTTGTAAACCTTTTCGTGTGAGTAACACTGAGTAAGATTGGTAAAGTAGTCTTTAATTGTACTTTTGTATTGTATCTTAGATTGATATTGGAACTATATACTTGTACATACACCGTGTGAATAGTTTTATTGGTGATATGCCCGATTGCAAAAAATCGCCAACAAGAAATTGCGATTTTAATAACATGTAGCAAAGAGAAACTTACAGTCATTCAAATCTGTTGGTGATTTACTCAAAATATTTTCACATAAACACACCTCCTAGGTTTTAGCATTCATACGAATATGAGTTTCCAGAAGTTGGGCAACTTTCAAAATGTTTTCGCCTGGCTACTTTGCGTGCGTACGTCAGTTTTCATAAGAAAAATAGAGAGCCTATATGTTCCTCAAAAATGAAGTGAAATACTTGATCGTAAAGTCTTGCAAAGACATTGTGTGTTTTTGCTCTAGCTAACAAGAGACTGGGTCTTCAAATCTGCCCGGGCGCCTCTGGTGAGCAAGTAACCAAAAAACCTTCAAATCTGTCCGTGCGCCTCTGGTGAGCAAGCAACTAAAAACCTCCAAATCTGTCTGTGCGCCTCTGGTGAGCAAGTAACTAAAAACCTCCAAATCTGTCCGAGCGCCTCTGGTGAGCAAGTAACTAAAAACCTCCAAATCTGTCCGAGCGCCTCTGGTGAGCAAGTATCTAAAAACCTCCAAATCTGTCCGTGCGCCTCTGGTGAGCAAGCAACTAAAAACCGCCAAATCTGTCCGTGCGCCTCTGGTGAGCAAGTAACTAAAAACCTCCAAATCTGTCCGTGCGCCTCTGGCGAACAAGTAACTAAAAACCTCCAAATCTGTCCGTACGCCTCTGGTGAGCAAGTAACTAAAAACCTCCAAATCTGTCCGTGCGCCTCTGGTGAGCAAGTAACTAAAAACCTCCAAATCTGTCCGTGCGCCTCTGGTGAGCAAGTAACTAAAAACCTCCAAATCTCTCCGTGCGCCTCTGGTGAGCAAGCAACTAAAAACCTCCAAATCTCTCCGTGCGCCTCTGGTGAGCAAGCAACTAAAAACCTCCAAATCTGTCCTCGGCGCTGCGGCTAAGAAGTAACTGGAAGCCTTTCCTGCCCCAGCGACGCTTCCGCGTGCCTGCTGTCCGTACGTCTCTCGCCGGTAGCAATCTGGCGCTATAGACTTGCGTTGCGGTCTCTTACCTGATCTTTGCACTGGTTTGTGTTGCTCAGTGCGGGTATATATAATGACGAACATAGCAAGTTTCATTAATTTTAATAGCTGTTGCTATATCAATAGTATTCTCATTAGCAACTCGTCGTGGTTTCAGTACAACTCACTGTTTTGATTACATAATCTGCTACGAGTTTCGGAATAACCTTGTCTGTTTAAAAAACTCTTTCATTCGGATGCTGCTGAATTAATTCTATAAACTAGCCTTTTTTAGTTCCATATGCAAAGTGTTTCATGTGCCTACAGTTCGTTTAATGCAATTATATTGCACGTGCTTCTCCTATGTAGCTATACACATGAGGAGAGTGCTCGGTACAGCGATTCAGAATAACAGCTCGCACCTGGAGTGTGACCGTGTCAGCGACTAATTATTGCTCCCAGCATGGGATAGAATAAATCATATCAACGCTGTGCATCTCATTATTAGTCAAACCAACCTTGCAGCAACCAAAATGTCCTTCCACGGTTGTTAGTTTCCGGAGACGATCACTGGAGCGGACCGTCAGCTGCGCAGTCGCGCCCGTTTCCTCCGCTGCCACGTCTGATTTGCTGAGCTTCGCCAATCTTCCATTCGTCCCTAGTACTCCAGGCCCAGGCTGCTGCGAACGGTTCGAGTTCCTGGCTGCTGGTTCAATTTGTTGTCATGGAGCTCACGCTGTGCTGACGTGTGAGGCGCGGGATTGCGTCAGTAACATAACACGTGCCATTACTTCTCTCGTAACGAAGGTTACCCTTCTTCGCTGGGTGTAGCAGAACAGCTTGCCACTTTCGTCACTGCCGTGGCGAAAGTAACCCACAGTGACCCACCCTCTAAGTAGCACGAAGGAGCTTGCCACCTTCTTTACTCCCACGACAAACGCAACTTCCTCTAGCTACTCACCCGTAATGTAGCTCGGAGGCTTGCCCACCCTCGACACTCCCGTGACGAAAGTAACCTCTCCAATCGCTCACCCGTTAGGTGGCACCCAGGCCTGCCAGCTGCTACCGACCGCGCACCCTCCCCAGTGTGCGTCGTCTGTAGTGTGGAGCTCTTCTCTACTAATTTTGTAACTAAGCGCAGTTTTTATAGAAACTCTTGCTGATGTCTAGAAATTTCTAAGCAATGTGATTAATACGGTTTTTATATGTTTTCTTTGCTGCTGTGTACCAAGCAACCCAATATCCTTATAATTAAATAGTTACTTTATTTTTTATTATTACCGAATTTATCAAAGCAGCTTACTGTACCTTAGCTGGACACTGTAGATCGCATGGTACCCAACCCATACAGTTGAAATCCCGAATGACGTAGGCTTTAAAAGATGCTATACAGCCAGTCAGCTTTTGAATTTACCTGTGAAAGCTAAAAAAACATATGATGGATGATACGAAAATTCACCGCTTATATTAAGATATTAAGAACTGTATATCAGCATTTAATTTGCAATTCAGTTTAAAAATTCTTTCCACCTTCCTAAAGCTTGTAAGACATTCACCCGTCAACTTCTTCCACACAATGTGGGAATAAAACTTTGTTACCGCAAAAGTCATCGCAACGTTTCGGCCGGGGCGCATTGGCCATCATCACGTTTTTATTTTTCGTTTTATTTTTGCAGATGACGAAATCTGAACATTTAGTTTGAAGAAACTTCTGATGGCCAATGTCTGCCGGCCAAAACGTTGCGATGATTTTTAATATAGTGCTGTATGCGGTAACAAAGCTTTATTCCCGCGTTGTGTTGAAAAAGTTGACAAGTGAATGTCTTACGAGCTTTAGGAAGGTAGAAAGATTTTTGAAGTGAATAGCTTATATCAAGCTAGTCAATTATTTATGTTTCCGTCTCCTAGTAACATTTAGATAGACATACCTAGTCTGTGTCACCGCAAATTTTAATTTATGTAGCCAAGATTAAATAACGTTAGATTGTGCATGCAGGTTATGAATTTTACCAGCTGTGGCATTCATCTATTTCATTTTAAAGTCGCTCTGGTGTAGCTAAAAACAAAAAAAAATTTATAGTTCACATTTCATTGTTCAGGTTATGACCTCTGATTATATAACCATATAAAACGTGTAAACAAGTGATTTAATGTATATTTTATCGAAAAACTTTTTAAACATATCTATATGATATATGATAGAAATATATTTCGGTAGTATATAGATATATATACAGACGCACACTGGTCGTTTTGCAGCTCCTTCAGCTAGTTTTGCAGAAACTCAAGTAATCCTCCAGTAATTTTTCCCGCGCTATATGTATCCCTTAGTTCAGAGGTACAGTACATTGGGGAAAAGGCTGTCCGTAGTCAGTAAAGTGCATTGTAGATTAGCAGTGCATCCTTTAGGATCTCACAGCAGTGTTGAGAGCGTTGCACTTTGTGCTTAACATTTCCCTATTTTCCGTTGACTGCACATTTGTCAGCTGACATTAGTGACATCAATTCAGTTTTCTGCATCGTCCATTACAGAGAAATTTCGATAGTGGGGAAATATTGAACAGAAAAGATCTATTGGCTAAAAGGAATAACCTGAAAATAAACTTTTGGAAACATTTTTAAGCTCCAATAATTTTTGTAAAATAAAACCACAAAATTACGAAAAAATTCTGCAATTATTATTGTTTTCTGCTATTTCATTACTGGCCTTTTTTAACTACTCTCCAGTTTCTACATCCCAGTAGACTTACATAATAACGCAGTTCCCAATCAGAAATTTCTACGCTACTATCCGATATTACTCAATGCCATCCCTATACACCTCTGACAACGGCCTACGAATATCTTATTTCTGAACCCTCTATACTCCAACAACCTGTTTATCCTTGTGTCAGAGTGACATTTCCTTTTAACAGACCACACTTATTAGCGAATAATTTGCCAATGGAATTATTTCATTTGTAAATTTTATCAATTCTACTTAGCCACTTCAAATCTGAAGACCGTTTATGTCTATTAGGTCCCATTTTTACGTAAACACGTGCTGTTATGTGCATTTCATCTGCGTTATACCTGCAGACCGCCTACATTCAGTGTTTAGTGGCGCGTTACATAACGCTTTCCCTAAGAGAATATCAGCAACGAGTAATTGATGAACCCCACGTGCTAGCCAAGTTACAGTTGCAGATCTAATATCAATATCCAGTAGCGAATTAATAGCAGTTTATAAGTTCGCAGAAGCAAGAAAAGATAAATTTATTCAATAGAGTTATCTGTCAGTGAAAGACGTTCTACATAATGCATAGGAAACTTTGGAATTCCCGTGCGTCTGTAAAAGTGCAGTTCCAGTTCACCCCTCAGAAACCAAACGTTATCTTCCATGGGAAATTCTACACTGGTTGATAATTGAACGCCTGTAGTTTCTATCTCTATACCTTTTGTGGGTACATTAACTGGCCCAACCCTATCGACCTCAACAACTCATTGTCTGTGGACCGGCGGCCTAAATTCGGTTCGTAGACACAATAATAAAAATAATGGTAATTGCTCAACTTGCATAAAGTGGATACGCCTAACAAGGTTTTTTGCCTTCACAATACATTGAAGGTTTGATAGTGTGAAGGATGGGGTAGTAGTCAGTGCTGGAAAGCAATCTGTGTATCCATCGTCGTACTTCCCTTCCCCACTCGATGTTGCCATGCATGCGCCATGCAGTGGACATCGTTGCCAGCTCGGTGTAGCGTCGGTGTTACTCAGTCACAAGCCGTAAGTTCGTTTGCAGCAATTGCATGTAACTTGAATCATGTTGATGCAGCTGAGCCAGCAAATTACGATGATCATATTTATTCGCCCATACGCACCGTAACCCATTACGACCTAACGTTGAATATGTGCAATGCAAAATTTTCTGCTACTCCTACGAGATATTAAGGTTCGTTATCGGCGTTAAGGCGTCGGCGGACCAGCGAAAGCTTCGATGATAGATGATGGGATGAAACTGCTAGAACGTTAGGCTGGCCGCGTCATTAACTGCACACGTTTACCATACTTGCGCGTGGAAAACATTCCTGGAGTTAAAATCTCTCTGAATAAATCGTTGAAAAATCGCATAGTATACAACTAAATATTTAAACACAATCCACTGTACGCTTACGATTAGTGCTGATAACTCCGTCTCTCACTTCGAAACAAATTTACAGTCCTATTAACGTCATTTGTGAAATCGTAACCAAGAAGTTCTAATAGTAACAGGTGGAAACTGGAGTCGAAGTTGCGGTGAGCTGCTTTATCTCGACGAACAAAATTGGCCTAGGCCCATCATGAGGCATTCGCTGTTCGGGGGACTCTATAATAGAGCTCTTGCGGGCGAATTGCGATTCCCGGCAAGTTTTGCCTCTCGTGAGCATTAGCTCTGGTACGATAAGTTTTGACCAAAAGCAGATTTATAAGCCTGTGAGGAAAATAAAAATTGTTTTATTATTATACACCAATGCCCAGTTGGAGGTTGTAAGTGTACTGAGAAATTTATTCACGAAACGAACATTTTTTTACGTGACGTTTTCACTAAAGCATTGAATTAGTTCCCCAGATCTGTAGTTCACCACTTTTGAAAAATAAATGGTATCTACAGAGTAAATTTAACATAATACTTCATTTTCAGAGCTAAGATTTTAACAAACACACAGTAATGAACTTTATCATAGATTGTACATGCGCCCTATCAATAACGTCATGAGGAACCTACTGGTATGCATTTAACTATAGATCTAAATTTTGTTTTCTTCTATAGTCTTGTAACTACTACGGCAATAATATGTAGCTTCAGGTCCATTTAATAATCGGAGCATCTCTTGTTAACGCTCCCGAAGTGCTATCAACGAAATTGTGCATTTATTAAGGTATAAAAATGATAGCAGCTGCATATTAAGGTAATGGAATTGAAGAAAAAAGCTGTAGCCCTATAATCTAAGGAATACCTTACGAATAACATAGTTATTTTCGAATCTGCAAGTACAGTGGTGGCCTCTTTACTAAAACGACCTATTTTACTCGAACAAATACCCATGTAAATAACGAATCAAATAGGCCAATATAAAAAATAGTGTCCCTTTGTTACATTGCTTTTCGTTTCATTAATACCTAGAGGTCGTAGTACGTTTATATTAGTCAGGCTGTTTGCTCACTAACATATTTCTAGAAGTTTGCATGTTTCTCAAGCTTTTCATTAACCCAATTACCAACGAAAGCGAGAAAAATCAACTGACGAGATGTTAAGCTACTAGATGCCACCCGTTTAAATCTTGAAGCCTAGTTAATTCAGTAGCGGTTTTACGGGTAGCCTCAAAGACAGTGAAATGGTCAGTGAATTCGAACTCCATAGTTACGGTACTTCTATGCGGCTGCCCAAAGCTTTTGTAAGTTATATATTCCTTATCCGAAAGTCTTCCTCGATTAGCCGGCATTATGTCCAATTTATAGATATTGGATAAATGCCTTTAATTTTCTGATAACGTTTGAATTTGTGTAAAAATAGTGTCCATGCATAGGACAAACGTTTAAAGCGAAGAAAAAATAGAACTATGTATAAAAAAGGAATGCGTAAAAAGCAAAACTGCAACGTCTCCAGTTAGCAATGAATCACTTTCATCAAATTCGAGGACTCTTCGATTCTTCCGTTTGTTGTACTCCTACTAACATACTTGGTTTACTGCTTTTCTTTTTGCAGCTTACTGTTCCCATGCATGTATTCCTCGTCTTGCATGGCGAACTACTTGTCTCTTTTTTTATTGCTTCCTTAGGATCACAGTTGAGCTTAAAGCCTTGGAACATCAAATGGTTATAATTTAGCCCGATTAGATTTCCAGTCACTCAACTCTACCGCTCAGCTGTGCGTCAGTGACACGTGGCCACCGCAGAGCGCCGTAAAATATCCAATTCCAGCGAAATAATCGAGTAAAAGCCACCAAAACAATGAGGAAGCGGCGGCCTGCCGGTGGCTGCTGGCGAGAGCTGCCATATGGCGGGCGTGCGCACCACCAGCCGCGGCGTACCCTGCCAGCCCTGCAGTCGCCCTAATGGAATCAGGGAGAAAATTCGGCGTGACGCTCGAGCCGTTGCGTGAGCAGCGATGTCTGGGGTACGTGCCTGCCACGGCCGATGTGCAGAAACTGTAACCACTGTCGGGTATCACAGCCCTATATGCACCAAGCTGTGCTTCATCGCTACGAGGGATATTATCCTGTAGGAATACAATAGGATAAGAAACCTTGGGGCAAAATAACACAGGTTGGTACCTACGGATAGGGTAGACAAGGATATCGTGGAAAGAAGGCACAACTATAGAAATGTAATCCGATCACATTATAAACAAGTTACGCGATGCCTAAGTTTCGCTTGTTATTAACATGTATCTTGTGGAATTTGAAGAATAATTAATAAATTTTTAAATAGGACGTTTAATGCGATTTTTCTCCCCATCTAAAGCAAAACTTTAACTCATCAAGATTTTCACCATTGCGTTCAGCGTTGCATTTAGCAGTACTGCCAACTTTTCAAAGAGAATAATGTACCATATAAAAATATTTGATTCTTAAATATGTCTAGAGTTATTTCTAGGATTCATACATGCAATAATAATGATAAAGTTGCACAAAAGCTTCATAATATAACAGTAAAGTTTAAAAAAAAATGCTACTACTGGAAAACTAAACGTGTCGCCCACTGGTATAGCAAGTTAGAGTTAAGCTAGAGTTGGTTTATGACACTTTGAATCAATTTGCGGTAGTTATCAGATTTAATTTTTCTTGTGATGGCAAAATATACTCACAAACACACACCTATACTGTGTATATGTATACACCAGTATATATTCACCACCAAACAATCTCAGGAGGTTTCCTCCGCAGCTCGGTAGAAAAAGTCCAATTCGCTGACTCGCTCGTTATTATGTGTTCTACTCCACCCAGGGAGGTAAAGTCTTGGCTTTCAGGAATGTACAGCGTCAGCAATCCTTTCGCTTGCTGTCTCTGGAGGGGGGGGGGGGTTGGAAGCGGATTTGTCGAACCAGTCTTCCGACCGTTATTACATCATAGATCAGATAAGCTGTGATCGACTTCAGCCATGCACTCCTCCGTGCCCTGGCTGATATAGACTTGTAGCGCGAACCAGTGCGTTTGAGTTTCTTAGCCATGGGTTGTACGGTCAAAGTCACTTTACCTTTATTTTTCCTTAGAGCTGATCCCCCATTTGCTACATTATTGTTATTTGCTCGATTATGTGCTCCAGACTCATAAGTGTTTTTCTTTTTCATTCCATCTAAGCTAGCACTATATCGATCAAGCAAAGCTTGAGATTTAGACATTTTTAGAGATCGTAGAATAATAGATCAGCATAAATCAACCGTCTCAACAAAGGGAAGAACATTGTCCAAAAGTTTCGTTTTTCCCACAAATTTTACTTGATGCACCTTGTTGAAGATTTGAATTTTGAATATGAAGGTTTATAAAAATAAAGGGACTCTCAAACTTATCATCATGCACGAAATGTTACGGATAGCTTCGGCAGTATTACATTTTCTGCATTCATAGCAACAGAGATATTTGCTTGACTTAACTGAAATCACGTCAGCAGCTGAATCAACCGAGAGTCTTTTAGTTTCGCCATTAGTTGAGATTTACTGTTGTGTTTTACCTTCGGGTGCTGCCTTACATTCAGTTAGTAAGCAGCCGGAGACGGCACTGCTCTGCACTTGCGAGGCACTGGTAGATCTATTGTAAACAAGAACGGCATAGTTCGGTGCTGCTCGAGTCCACTCGATTGTTTGGTGGGTCGCTTGTACAAATTATGTCAACACCGAGGCCAAGTTCCGCTCGACAAAACACGTTTGATTGAACAATGAACGCGTTCAGTTTTCCATACGTTAGTACATATATTAAGAAAATATATAGACGGTTTATGGAACTATGTGGATTTGAAGACAATATCTAAGACATTTTTGCTATCTAGACAAGACCAAATTTTAGACATAAAATATCTAGATAAGTTATCAGCAATGAGTTCGTATAGTCACTCAATCTTGCAGTGGATATAAATTTCCATAGATACAGCACGATTTGAAGCAAGATATAATTGTTGCAGAGGACGTTATAGGGTTCAATAATTTATTCTTTAGTAGGTACCTAAATTTACTATTACTTTTTATATTTTCGTAGGACTAGCAGCTACTGCTCGTCATTACCACAAATATGTACAGTATAGGCACGAAACGCTTAATTGTAGCAAGGATTTTGTTGTTTGATTAAATTGATTAATTCTATTTCACTGTTTGGCAGAGCATATAATAGAACTTACGCGATTTTAGAAACTTTCGCCATGACATAGGAAATATAGTAACAATGTTCATTATGCTAACAGGAAACCGGTTGCCTCATAACCAAGGAATGTTGGTATCAAAATTACCTTCGTATTACCCTCGTCAGAGGCCGGTTCGGCAAAGAGACAACAGTTACTCATGACGCATGGTCCGATGTATGGGAATGCTCATACACTGCAGAGCTTCCCTGCATAAGAGACAATCGTAATATTTTCGCCTTTATGGTGAGGGAAAAATCAAACAAATTCATTTATTACATTTCATCTGGATGATGTGCCTACCATATTCAAGGGCACAGGACCCTGCTCCTTTGGTCTCTTGATCCTAACATAGGGAAAATAATTATCAGTTGTAATGGAGATTATCCTTTGTTGACTGTAGACAAGGATCACATGTGATTAACGACATGCTACAATGCAAACAGAGATGCCTGTTTAACAGCTAGAGTTCTTACAACAGGGATGTAAAGTGCGCAGTGATCTGCAATTAAAATGTAAAACACGTGCATTTTGCCGTGTATTAACAACAATTATCGATCATCTTTCGCAGCAATATCGTTACTTTAAAGAGGACGCCGGTGTCCTCTTGGTTTCTAAACTGATCAACTCTAAAAGTCCACGAGGGTCGTTTGGACACATTCCAAACACAGTCATTTTCATAAGAATTGCTTTTTCATCGAGCCTCTAAAGAGTTAACTCTATGATTACCTGCAAACTCCATGGATGTCGTTTCGAATAACGCCTTACCTACGAGATACATACTGTGCGTTTCATTCTGTCCTTATGCAGGGTCAGTAGGAGGTTTAAGTGTTTAACCCTTTAGAACATTAACCAAGAGTAAAATATACTCTATACCTACCGATAGGAATGGACATACTGTATGCATATGGGTACAGTTTTCGTGTCAACGTAAACGGGGACCGTTTAATCAGGCCTGAAGTAACTTTATTTCTGCACAACTCGAATTTTTCTTCAATATTAAAAAGATAAATTCAAAGCTCCGTTCAAAAATTTCTTTTCTATACTGAAGCATCCGTGAGAAGGGGGGGGCGAGGGTAGAAGTAGAAGAGTGGGCAGGCAGCACTCTGCGTACTGTGACGATTGCTGCACACCGAGACAGGGGCGGCTGGACGAGGTCCAGTAACAGCACCGAAGTCTGCTGGACCCTGTGACTGTAGCATCCATTAAACAGATAAGGCCCAATTGGCCAGGTGATGATCACCTCACGGGTCTCTGCAGGGCGTATTGCGTACACACATAAGTGTATGACATAGACAAAAGTCATTCTTGTAATGCACAAGGTGGGTCATACAAGGCACGTGCTATACATAGCGACGTTGTTCCTTCATGGAAGGGTTCAGAAAGTTTTAGAAAAATACTGCTTAGTTGCAAAGGTTCGCTGAATTGATACTTTAATGCTCACGGGATCCATTTGGTCACCTTTGAACTAAATAACTAAATATGTACCAGGCAGGCTGTGCCGACCCCCACTCATATACACACAAAGGCTTTCTTAATTACTAAGGACAGCGGTAGAACAAAGAATGCTCATAGCGAAATATCGCAACCTAATGGGAATTGGGTTAAGTAGCGTAATTCCCATCGTTATTCCTATGAAAGTCATTGATGACAAAACCATAAAGGTTTGAAGACCAAATCAGGGTTTATTCTAACGTGTAGATAAACTCCTTTTATACAGTTCTAAATCCAAATTTATATAATTTGTACTTCGGTAGAATTTGCATGGCTACGGTCTCACCGACATTAGCTAGGAAGGAACCAGCAGAACAATCACTTATGCCTGACCACAACATATTTTCATTAATATTACACTATAACCTTACAGTTGAGAGCCCGTTTCAGAGTTCGTGTACTCGTAAATGTTCCTTAGAATTAACCCTGGATCAAAGCGTGTATTGGATCTCACAAACTGCAAGTTCTAGGCCCGATCTTTTCTTCTGAACAGATGATCTTGCGCACAAGAAATCATCAAAAACAGTACTAACAGTTGTGTATGCGGAAATGAAGAGGAGGAGATGCTCGAAGAAGACTTGAAAACATTGCAGCTCATTGCTTCGTATCTCAAATTAATAAAACTAGAAATGATAGCGGTGTCATTTTACCGGCTCAATTCCTGATCCTGACTGATGCTTCGTGAGTGAATACACAATTTACATATATATATATTATTTTCCCTTGTTCTTCTTTTTTGCTTTTGTATCCTTTTTTACACTATAGAAGATGATCTGAGACGGTTGCGTGAGCGGGCTCCGAGCACCGACGATGAATGCTTGAAAATTATGGAACTCGATAAACCATTAAATAACTGTCTTTAATTGTGAGGTCACTGCATGTAGCCCTTACTGCATTTATTCACTACAGGTTTAGGCTGCGCTTTACTCCCGGTGCTTACCTCCTTCAGAAGAGCGTTATATTTATTAGCAGCTGATCGCATGTATCTTACCTTGTGGGTCTTCGGAAGAAGTCCAGGTGACGTTCCTCACGTCACCCCACGTGTGTGGAGTCACTTTGTCGGGTGTCTTCTACATGTGGGACCGCAGTTAGCGACCAAAGAGAGAGCAGCAAATTATCTCCACAGTGCACGTAACCGCAGACCTCTTGTCTATCTCGTATTCTTCTTAAATGATAATACAGCAAATTTTTGAATTCAATAATTATGATATCAGTTTCGTTTCGAATATACCGAGGCATTTTGTTAAACAATCTTGCTCCCCTTACGGTGAAGCTATTAGAATATTTGGTGGCCACGGCTTTTCCACCATCTCTGCTTGGGATGTGTATATCACAAGTCCTTCCAGTTCTTTCTGAGTGTCTGGCGACAATCTGCTCATTCACATTCACAGTGATACGTTCCAGAATTTTCCAATCATATATGATTGTAAATCGCTCGAATCTTTGGATCTTTGGATAGCTTCAAATTGTTCTAGCTTTTTTCTTGTCTTCGGCATCCAAAGTGGAGAACAGTATTCTATTCTCGGAAGAATTGTTTCCATAGTGTGAGCATTACATCTACTTCGCGTGACGAGAAAATTCGTAAAACCCATCCCCTCTATCTTTTTCCCACAGCGATAACTCTAGTAATATATTCTTCGAAGATCGATAGCATTGTCTTGCATTCTCACTCCGAATTCTCTTAAAACTGTCTTTCTTTTAATTTCATGCCCATCGCTAGTGCTATATAGTGTGGACTCAAAGAATTTTTTTCCGCATCTAGCATGTGATTTCATCTCTGTTCATTTTCTATAGTGATTACCTGAAGTTTGATCAGATGTTCTAAAATGTGATTGGGAATAAATATTTGCTTTTGTTACAACAGTGTATAGATTTCTGCAAACGTTTATAAAGAGTTCGTCATCGCTTAGTTAACTTTTATGCTCATAATAGCCGGGAAAGTATATTAACATATAAAAATGTTTGTTGTCGTATGCGGATAATGACGATTCAAACCTTTAATTCATTTTCCCAGTAATTGAATGAACAGTGTGTATGCAATAACATAAGCTTTGCAACGAATGCCAAGGTGGGGTTTCAATTCGTGTTAGTAATTGAACTTGTGGTACGTTCGTATCCTTCACTTGCTTTACCTTCGAAGCTCTTTTAAACCACCAACAATTTCTCACATCCTCCGCCAAAAATGCCGAAAGTTAATATTGATCGCATGTGTAACGAAACTAATAAGTTCCATGACACTTAGTCCTAAGCTATCCACAAAGTTGCGAATTTGAAAAAGAAAACGAACGTCGAAGTAGTACGTAACCTATACCTGATATTCATGCATAATATATCTATGCCTCTAAGTTAGGTTTTTAATCACCTATTGTGGCTGAACTGAATCTATCCTTATTTATTTTCTATCAACATAAGCTACACTAACTTGACCTTGAACGAAATTTATCAAGGCAGATACAAGCTAGCAAAGGCCAGCCCGTATAGCATCTCTCACAGCTACCACTTGTAGGTTCAGTTAAGGAGCTCAATCGCCTCTTCACTTGGTGTGTGAGTCATACAACTTGTGCTCTCTCAGTTGCTGGGCACATAGGGATGTGTTTTACAGCTATACAATCAATATATAGCGTCAGATTCCCAGATCGTGCTTCTCTTGGATAGTAATTACCGAGCGATTTACAAGATAGTAAGTCCTGCAATGCTTGCAACTTTAGCAACTCTGGGGCCTGACACATACTTGAGGCAGCCTACATATTATACCGAAACCAAAAATGGTTTCGCATTAGCAAAGAGCTCATGGTAAGATGAGCTCCCACTAACCCTTAGGACTCAGTGTACTCGCACCCTGCGTAAGCTAATTTATTTATTTATTATTTATTTATTAAACATTTGTGTCTCCACAGGCGGGAGGTGTTCTTGGATTATTATATTACAGCTTACGTTAAAAATTGTGTGTACAGTAATTTGTTAGAAATATTACAGCTATATATTCACAAC
>LQNS02278145.1:5946392-5956661 GCA_001587735.2 Parhyale hawaiensis
ATATGACGGCTTTCATCAAGTGGATTATTATTTCCGCCAAAGGGCGATCCGCACAGTGATACTAATCGGCCAGGAGACGCAATTAGGAATAAACTATCTCGACATCGGCTCTCCTCCGTAGAAGAGAGGAATAGGGCTCTGGGTTCAGAATAACATATAGGCTGGGAGCAATCATAATCCATTAATCTACTGCAAACTGTAAACGTTAACCGTAACCTACAGCGCAGTAAGCTCTAAGCAGTTACTGCTGTTAGCAGACTGGTGGTAGTTACAGCTCTTGCAAGGGGCTGTGATTAATTGGGACACAAAATTTGAGTGGCAGATGACTCTGGTGAAGCACGCGTTGTCTTGGAGTTATGTCAGCATTTCATCTAAACCGCAGATTTCCACAACCTCATCTTCATATGTCTTCTTCCTCACCCTCATCCGCATCCGCATCCATCCTCATCCTCTAAGCGGCAGACTTGCACATCCACAAAAACTCTGCGTGAAGTGGACAGAGATCGCAATTGTCAGCCCGCAGGTGCGCGGCACGGACTCATCCACCGGAAAGATGGGTCAATGGTGTGTTGGCAATGGAGCTGTGATGAGTAGCTGATGGGTCAGCGAGGGTGGGGCGGGTCATATCCGCAGATAATGGCCTACGTCCTGTGTAGTACGCTCGCGTGCTGGTCGTAGTAAATGCGTAAAAACGCTGCACTTGAGCAAATTATTGCTGTGCCGAGCTAATGATTGTGTTTATGGCTGTGGGAGACGTTCTTGGTGAGGTAAGGAGCAAAGATGTCCGTCCAATTGGTCCTCTTGAGGAAGCAGCAAGATGTCTAACTGATTCTGTTGAGGAAATAACGAAAAAACGGAAGAAAAGTGCCCAACAGCTGCTATTGAGCGAAGAATCAATGATGTCCAACAGGTTCTGCTGAGCAAAAGTGTAGAACGCACTGAACATGCCCGTTAACGCAGCGTGAACATGCTCAGCAGAGCTTCGTCACAATCTAATCTAATGCTTCCAGTACCACGACGACAGTATGCAATCGCTTGTCCAATTTTATGAACAGACTTTCAAATTGCGCGTCATCTCGACACATAGCGATAGGCCGGTAGCAGAGATACCCATACAAAATACTAAAGTTGATCGTCGTACGAGCTGAACGCACGGAAGCAGTATAGAGACGAGTGCACGCCCTTATACTGTACGAGAGCGTTCCAAGTACACATTTCCCCAGAACTGACTGAGTGGCGATTCCGATATGAGAGCGGCATTGCCTTGACAATGCGTTCGCGGCTATCGTACGGGGCTATTGCGCTAATTTGCTAGTGTTATTATCAGCCAGTTTAGCGAGCCTAACCGCCAGCTCACGCCATCTGAATCAGCCATGTGTGGGCCCGGAGAAAAGAGGGCTGACGCTTTCTCGTCTCAATACTGCCTCCGTAGCTGAACGTCAACCAATAAGTTCTGCTTACGATTGCATAGCGTAGCCCAGCACAAGCTGCATTAGTAACGAGAAATTAGCATACTTTATTGTTTTGTTACTTATCATAAGAAGGGCTCGCCAGCTGGCACTACCCGCTTACTATGACCATAAATATAAGGAGCGGACGGCTGTGACACACGAGAGCAGCGGCGGGCGGGCGTTCATTGCACTGCCGCGGCCGCCAGATTTGAGCCTTGGCAGATTAGAGCGACTGACGGCGCGCAGCCCAGCAGCAGAACTGAGCTTCCGCATGCCATCTGCCAGAATGTCTGCCATCTGGTGCCCTGCCGCTACTGGACTGTTGAGCTGCCACCAGCAACAGCCATGTCAGTGAGCTAACAGGCCGCCAGCTTCTTCTCCAGCAGTAAGACGGAGCAACATACAAGCCACTGTACGTGCGTAGCTTCATCTACATCAGTTTGATTGAGCAGATCACTCCATATACCCAAACAGCGACTTTCAAATATAATACATGCTTCTTGTTTCGTGATCTATTTTCTCAGTTGTAGATATTTGAAAGGTTCCAGATTATATACTGGGTAGTGCAGTGACCCGCCACGCACAACTAATAGACAGTCCGTCTACAGCACAGAAGTGTAATTTTCTGCCCACATTCCCATAGTGTTTTACAAATGAGCAATAAAAACACAAGCTGTATTGTATCGTATAGATTAATTGGTATCGGCTTACCTTATATTCAAGTATTTTAATTAGTGTGTGTGCCTAAAGGTTAGGTGATTAGACACGATGTCTAACTGCACCGACCCTATGCTAACCAGCCTGACAATAACTTACCTAACCTCTTCTATCGTTACTGAATCTAATGCAACCTAACCTAACGCAACCTATACTGACTTATAGCCACTTACTGCACTGGGATCGGTAAGGTAGAAGAACTGGTAACGGTTACATGCAGTAATGTACTGCGGCACTGATATGTTGGTATGCGTCATCTGAACATTAAAACTGACAGACTCGCATCAGTGAGTTAACCTTTTCATTCTTGGATTAATCTGCTTTTGTCATAAGAGTATCTGAAATGTTGTACATAGACCTTTGCTATGAGAGAAAGTTTAAGGTGTTATGAACTGGTGCCGCGGAGTTGAGCCCACTAGGCGACTTGATTTGTCCTGGACTTCAGACAGGAACTGTTGTTTTGCCACCTCAAATCGTCATGCCCATGCTAGTGTTGCCAGCAGTCCGATTACGCTTGACACGTCTAAAAATACTATGTTACAGTCGAAAAAACTGTATTCTTAGAAGTCTCAAGGGTAATCGAACAAGGAGTAACACCGGAAACCCTTTTCAACAGGACGAAGTCAACGTACCTGCCTGAAATTAATAGTAAGTTAAAAGTCGAGTGGGCTGATCTGATTTCGACTTTGGCGGATCAATCGATGACGCCTTTAAAATCTACTGGCGTCACCACAAAAGCGAGCACGAAACGCAACGTGCGTTCCGGTAACCGACTAACCGCAATTTCTTGCGTTCCAGGCAGATGGCAAGAGCATCTTACATTTGAAGACGATTAACGGCGCGTTCGACTAAGTCGTTGAAGTCAACTTGAACTAAACCCATTTGACTTGCCCTGAAATTCAGGCCGAAACTTTGGCTTTGTTACCTACTTTTAGTCGTGTTACAAGTATTAAAAGCAACCCAATTGTGCTGAGTTAACTGAAATCTTCATTTCATGAAATAAGATCAATTAAGTTCTAAGAAACCTCACAGGTGATCAATTAAAAGTCAACGTATGAATCGTGAATCAAGGGGTCAAAGCCAGCGCATCTGTCTGAAATTAAAAACAAGTTAAGCCTTCAATACTTAATTTTACTGCCCAGGCGAACGCGCCCTAAGCTCCAGTGGGCAGTATTGCTCGCTGCCTGGTGCAGTGCTTCAGTTTGTAATGCGAGTAGACGGAGATGTTTACAATTATCACCATCGTCACGCAATATTTTACAACCAATTGTCCGTGAAGGAGCCTTATTTACAATAATTGATTGTGATTAAGTTATTTTATAAGTCTTTCCTGACGAAACTGTATCGTATAAATTAACTTGTTGATTTTGAGTGTACTCCTTTTTTTCCATGTCGCTTGCCAGAGGTATGTACATCCCATGCATCCATAACAATTGTAAGAAAGTCTTCACTATAGGCCCTACTTGTTATGTAGGTTCAAAATGTTCGCATTTAACTATTTCTTCCTTGATGTTGGTCAAATAAACCCAATTATTAGCTTGAATATTCTATAAGTCAAGCTCTTCTTCATTAGCACCGAGTGAAATTCCAAATGAACGAAATTGATAATAGTTGAACGTAAATGGAAATTGAGAGGCAGAGAGTGTACATATTTATATAAAATTTATTACATGTAAACCAAGGAAAGTTAAGCATTCATACTCGGACTAATTTCATGAATAAGGCTTAGCACAAGTTGCGCTTTCAATACTCGGCTCCAAAGCGGAGAGTATCTTGCAGGATATCACCAGCATCTTAGGAGCGATATCTTACACTTTCTTTGTTTTCCTCATCTGATCCAATAAGAAATAGTGAGCAAAATACTCGTGCGATAAATTCGAGAGCGTAGAGATTCACCATGCATACCTTGTACTTACGCGCTACTGCCCGCATGGATCCGAAACATTGAAGTTTAACCTACAAACTGCGTGCCTGCTGCAGCTGCTGCCCACCGCAAGGTCACACACAGGCCGCCCGCACAATCATTGCAACGAACTCGGACAGGTTTACACGGGCCTGCAGTTGCTGCCCAGTTGCGGTTACAAAAAACAGCTGACCGACATGTCTGGCAGTCAGCTGTGCCAGGCGTCGGGGCTGATCACCTGCCCTGGGCAAAAAATGATATGCAATTGGCTGTTCAGGGAAGGAGTTAACGGGCAATCTCTTCAAGGTTAATTTTCAGTCTAAGTTTAATAATTATTCATCTAGCGTATTGGATATTTTGTTGCAGAATATTATTCTATAGAAATACAATCAGTAGGTAAATCGCAATACTATCCTACCGATCTTGACACCTCTCTGGCCTTCACTAAATAACTAAATAAATACTCAAAAGTGCTTCAGAACAAAAATTTACTCATTCAGAAATACAGAGAGGTAAAGCTAGTCCACCTAGCAACTCTTCGATCAACCGCAGCACGCTTGCAACCATCCAGCAAAAACATCTGCTTTCGACCGTCACAAAGCACAAAATCTTGGCGCAATCTGCGCAATCTTAGTACCGAACTTGCAGAAGCCCTGCAAGCTGCCGTGCTTTGTTCAGCTCGCCAATATGCTGGTATGCAGCTGGTGTTATACCTCAGATGCTGGTAGCGAATCTCAGCTGGTGTACTATACAGATGGCTCGTCTTACACGCTACAGGTGGAACTTCAAGCACAGTACAGGTGGTGCGGGAGCGCACGTTCCTAACATGCTGGTAGGCCGGTCCAGATGCCACCAGCATGTCTCCGGCTATAACAGCCGCAGCCTTCTGCCTTGTCTTCAGTTTCGAAAGATTCGTGTTCTTGTGATCATGTGGGATAGCGACGACTCCGGTGTGTTATTTCTATAAGTTTAGATATATCATGCATGTATTGGGTTGTATTGCACAGTACATATATATAGTCGATGTCAGCACCGTTACCCGATCTTCTTATATAAAATTCTTCAATATATGTCAGACTATCATTAAGCTCAGAAACACACTGCCACCCAATAAGTTTTGATAAGTTCCACAATAGGAAGTCGCTGATTGTTTTCATCGAATATGTAATATTTTTACTTCTATCTCAGTTACCGATTAACTATTTACCCACTTATACGTAATAATGTAGGTACCATTAAGTAACTTAGCATTAAACGAATTGGTTTTTCTACTGCATGTACCTACTTACTTTTCCCTTATTCATACCATGTAGTATTATTTTGAAACAAGGGTTCTTTTTTGTACTGTTCTGCTTACTACCAATAGGGTTAAAAAGGTGCAGTTTTCTTTAGGTGAGTCTCCCTGATTTTCTATAAACACGACTGCCGCGAGCGTGGCGCCTCTAATTATCGCTGAAGTTCTCACAGCTACTGAAAGTTCGTGCCCCGCCCCTCTCTTCCAGTATATACTGCTGTAGCTGAACGAAAAAAAAAAAAAACATGCGTTAACCTGCAGCTCGTATAAACGATTTACGGAATTCTTTCATATATTTTTTTTCGTTTGAGTAGTAGTGTTTGACCGTTGAATGTATCCTTTTAACTTAGTAAAAGATGTTATGCTTCCATAAATTAACACAATATTTGAATACGTACTTTCAGTACCAGCCGGCACTATTCCCGCGCGTAATACGTCGGAACAGAAACGCCAGCTGGAAACATTGCATGCCATATCGTAATATTTTTGGAGTATTGCTCTGTTCATGAAATTTTCTGGTTCTTAGCACAAGCTTCCAATGAGACTACTCTTAAATTTCCCGAAATTCCACCATAAGTCAAATACTGGAAAAAAATGTTTCGTAGCTGCATATATTTACTAACCCTCATTAACAGGCGTTCCTCGCCACAATGCAACATTTCACTTACTGTGCAACACTATCTATATGTGTAGCTAGTGTTCAAGGATTATCCCTAGACCACTCACACGGATAAAATGTGCTCTATGCCTACGCTATTCCCCCCGCTAGGGGCATGTGGTTTGTCTCCTACAGTTCACGGCGCAATGCCGAGCAGTCATCACAACCATGATCATAAATTCTCCACCACCCAAGCGGCGACTAAATTTCAATTCATGAGCGATATCCCTGCCGTGCGGGTCTATAGGAACGAAATTGGCATCCAAATATCGTGCCCAATGTCCTGTGTCAGCCTCTTGTGGGTCGCGTCGCGTGCGCGAGCCTTGCATAGTATTGCAGATACAGGAGTGACCACAAATGGTCACTCGTCCGGTAGAGGGCTAACTGTGCAATGCCGAGGTTACACTATGCAATCGCGCGGTCAGCTTATGAGTGGTCGAGCAATGTAAGTACTTTTCGAAGGTATCGTTGCTGATCAGACGTTCACTATTTATCGGGACGATGCGTGAGCTGAACGTCAACTCACAAGTCGAGCGTGCGATTGCATAGTGTGGTCCCGGCATCAGATATGCATCTGTTCCGACAACAATACAAAGGCGTCTAACCAGCAAAGTACAGACCTCGCCCCAGTACTCAGCCCGTCTTGAACTCGCACTTCCAGCCACAAACATGATCGATGACATGGAGGCCCGGCAAGAAGAGGCGTTGTTTCCTCCCATGATGATGGGCGACCCCACGACACGCAAGTGAAGCGTAACTCTCCTGCTGGATAATTGACGCTTACCGCAAGAAGTCAAGCTGGGCTTTAATCTCTTCACCAATACACTGGAAACTTTAATTTCCTCTTGGGCGGCTGCACGAAATAATTGCCACCGTGTTGCGGGTCCCTTGTACGTAAACAGCCGCCGCTGACGAATAAATTGCCGCGTGCCGTATTTTTACCGCAGGGAAAACGGTACTTCCGCCTTTTCCGTTTTCTCTAACATTACATGCAACAGGAAAACGAAATCATCAATGAATGTACTTGTAACTGGTTTAGCTTACTAAATTGAAACGTTAATATAAGATGAGAGAAACTTGGTACGTCAGAGTTAATATAATCGATTAGGTTACTGCTCGAGAAATTGCAAATAATGTATTGCGATAATAAAAACTAAAACAAAGCTCTCTAACAGCAAATAATAAATTAATATGGGAATCCCTCATGATAATAATATATCTAGGTGTTTTGAAATTTATGAATATTGATTTCACTGCACTGCAGCTGGTGGTTAACAGTATTCAATTACATAAGTAACGCTTCACCTATTCTCTGCGACTAATATGATACAGTATTAATAGAATAATCTGCAATTGGGCAACTTGTGTAAATGGGTGCATACCTTCAACAATTGTATCCATATTTATGTGCGTTTTTGCCAAGGGAAAACAACGCTGCAATCGATACAATGATTAAACAGACCCAGCACATGCAACAAGTTTACATCTTTACACCAAGACTTATGAACTTGCGAAGGAATTTTCAAAGTCCTTCCACTGTAGGAGATATCTATGCTCTTCTGAACGAAAGCACGTACGCGCATCCAGTCCATCCGAACACAGGACAGCCAAATTAGCAGATCCGTGATTGCTCCAATTGATTTAAAGACCTGCGTAAAAATGTACATACAAAAGGGAATTTCCCACAGACAACATCCAGTATGGATCGATTGTGTATTCGCGTGGCAGACTCCCAGGTCTCCTGCAGCACCTGCATGTGTTCTGCACTGATAGCCAAACTCGCATATCGTGGTGGCTGCTGCACTTTAGCTACCTGACGTATTAGTTGCACAGTAGCGCACGAGTATCTGTATTTGTCTCTGGGTAATAATTATGCGAGGCTGAGTGCAGCTGTCACGCGTCTCTGTTGTTTCTGCTTCGACGCCACACCGACCAGCTCAGAATAATAATATTGATGAAGATACGTCGCAATTACTGCAGCACTTCTTATGAGGGTGCCACTGTAATTGGCTTGCTTTTTCTTCAAGACATAAAGGATGGATAAAGAAACCTTAAAGAAACTTGTGACGGGTTCAGTATTCAAGAAAACTACAGTGTAGAGTCTTCAATTTTTAACACTTTTTTATGAGCCTTTCAACGAGGCGAGCGGAGATTATCAGCCGCTTGAAATGATCTGGGAGACAACGAGACGCACGCTAAAATTAAACACATAATCAACCTGAAATTGTGTTAGACTTCGATAGTGCTCCGATATCACAGGTATCTCATAGGAAAGAGTTTCAGTGCAAGCACTGACTTGCAAATCGTAGTCATGTTATGCACCTACGTGTTTTAAATCTGTGGTAACTGACGTATCGCTGTAACACCTAATGTTGAAATGTAAGGTGCGCTAGCAACAACACTGCATTCGCAAAAAAGTAACAGCACTGAATGTTGGTGAATTGGAAGATATTTACATTATTTATGAGTAATATATTACTATTACGTATAATGTGAAGCATGGATACTCCTCACCACTTATGCTCTGCATTCAGCACAGCTCGTTTCATAACCACTGCTACCCTTATAGATTTTTTGCCGCACATGAAAGTAATTTATTATTTAGCTGCTGGAGCGGCTTATAGTGTAAATACTGATAGGGTATGTTGGACTCTAATTTTTTTTTTTTTAATAATTCGTACCGAAACTCTTTGAAAGAACATATCATGTTGAGAAAGTACGGCAACTTCACTATAGAAATAATGGAAATGTAAGCATGAACATTTGGGTAGCTGCCCCCCGATAAATCACGAAGTGCTAACATTAATGACACTCATTACCAAAACGGCTAATATTAAATATATTAAATGAATTAAATGACACTCATTACCAAAACGGCTAATATTAAATATATTAAAGCTGTAAAATACATTTTAGTTAATCGCTAGGAGTTCAGTGAGGACTTGAACTGATGAACACTTTAGAGCATCGACTCTACACCACTAAGCCAAGAAACCCAAAATGCACGGAAACAGGGTTTCAGCTCACAGCACATCGACACGAGGATTAACTGGAATGTTTTTTTCGCTTATAGGACGTCCATGTGGATGGGATGAAGGAATGCTTTCTTTTAGTATGTCACCCTTAAATTTGCAGTGCAACTTTGAACATGCTTCCGTCGATGCTGTAGTGTACGGATACCTATAGTACGAAAGTTTATGCCTCGTACTTTAATAAAGCTTCAACAAATTCGACAAGGCAAGGACCGTTCTAGAATCTAGACCATAGCCTTAGGATTGTTAATAGCGACAAAAAATACAAAAACCGCAAAAAGTTTGTCACTAGAGTAAAAGTGGGAAAACAGAAATTGGGTCCGTCAGAAAGAATATCCTAATGGCCTGACAACAGACAAAAAGAAATATTTTATTAAAAGAAAATCACTGTTTCAGAGAAGAAAACATAGCATTTCATGAACATTTGATTTATCTGTGCTTAAGTTCTTTATGGTATTAGGTCGGCGGTTGTCACCGTAAATTCGTCAAGCGTTAACACATCACACATTCAAACACTGCGAACAACACAATTTAGCTATCAATACAAACATTTCTCACTCCTGTACCTGTTGTCTTCAGCGTATAATGTCATTTCCGTGAACGTGTTTCTCGTGTGACGACCGGAAATTTCGGTCCTGAAGACTTCCCCCTCATCTTCTCTCACTCTTTTGTACACTCCTCAGGATGTGAAATTAGCGAGCCAATGTTCGTAATAAATTGGAGCAGTTTCGTAACTTGTTTACAGCTTCATATCTCAGTCCTATTTTACTGCATCGGGACATTTAATGAATACAATAATTACAGCTCAGCCACGTTCTTAAAGGGATCCCACATGCCATCGCAGTTAACACGCTTGTCTCTACGGCGCCTTTGGTCTCGTGAGGAATGAATTTTCCACCGTGGGCCTTCTATCCCCTCACTTCTGTACTTTATGCCTTTGCTTATTGCTGTTGCACACGTGCTCAGATAATACTGAAGCCCCACTCCTGTAACACTGAGGCTACACTCCTGTAACACTGAGGCTACACTCCTGTAACACTGAGGCTACACTCCTGTAACACTGAGGCTACACTCCTGTAACACTGAGGCTACACTTCTGTAACACTGAGGCTACACTCCTGTAACACTGAGGCTACACTCCTGTAACACTGAGGCTACACTCCTGTAACACTGAGGCTACACTCCTGTAACACTGAGGCTACACTCCTGTAACA
>LQNS02278145.1:5982366-5998863 GCA_001587735.2 Parhyale hawaiensis
GCTACCAGCAAAGCGAGTAAATTTTTTGTAAAGAAAAACGAAAGCGTAGATATGATACGGGTGAAATGAAGTCAAGTCTCTAATTTACGCCTATCTATTTCTGAAGAGCGTGACACACACACCCACACACACACACACGTAGATACAAGCGTATTAATATATAGATTTCATTATTTAAAAGATAATGCAATTAGGCGTTATGTACTATATTAAACCCATATCAAGCTCAAACTCTTAACCCTCCCAACTACCTGTTGTTTAATAACACGTGTTGTTGTGAGGATGGGTAAATTTAAAGAAAATACACCACGATATACCTCGGGTTAGTACATGAAGAGATCAGGTAGTTCTTGACAGCCGTCGGGAGAAATTTGTACGTTGACATCTTTGGCAGCTATCTTTTTTAGTTAGAGCTAAGATAAATTCTTTCAATGGAAGGTTGTTTAGTCTTAAGCAACTTGCAGGAGCTGTCAGTTAATAAACTTCTTATTCAAAAGAGCAACCGACTTCGCCGGAGAAGCGGGACGAGCCTCTCAACCTGTCTCTGAAGAGGACCGCCCAGCAAGGCATCTGGTCCCCGGCGTCGACCCTCGAGAGGGAAGAACGCTCCATCAGCCCCATGGACACCAACACCGACGTGGACTTGTCCAGATCATCCAACCTGCCCAACGCTGCGCGGGTTAGCCGACCATGTCTTTGCTATTGGCCGACATTGCTTACTTATTAATAAAAGCGAATGCATGAGCTAATATTAATTTAAGAAAAATTATACTGCATGCACTCGTTAAGTGGAAAGTCCAGAAGAAGTATTATTTTACGTTAATTAAATACATATAGAATTGTAATGTGTGGTCATGAGCTCTTATTGTCCTCTGAGTAATGTGAGCTTGACAGCTGAAGCGCTGAGAAATAGTGTACAGGAACGATACAATACGTTAATCTATCACTCATTTCATCAAGTGTATAGTAGTTTGTATGTTTAAAAGTAGGTATAAGCGCAGTAAAGTTGTGTAACTCATAGCGTATTTCTATTTCACAACCTAGGGTCATCTACCAGGCATAGCAGAGGCTCCAACATTGGCACCGTCGACTCACCCTCTCCCCTGGAACTTGGGACTGCAGCAAAACTACGAGCAGCTCATGCGTCACTCTTCTGCAGCAAGACTACCAGATTTCAGGAAGAGTATAGACGATTTACGCAAAGCTGGACGGGAGGACAGCAGAGAAACAACCCTGGGCTTCAACTCTCTAGGAAGTCATTGGAACTTGGCCATGCTGGCCAAAAATACAATTTCTCACGGCAGAGAAGGTCCTCCGACCCAAACACCTGATCTTAGCAGGGACAGGGACCTCTTCTACAAGAGCAGACAGATTATTCGACAAAGAGGCCTATCGACTCGAGAATCTCATCTTTTCGCACACCATTCAGACACGGACACACAAGACGATGACGGCATCTTCGACCCATCTCTCCGGGCTGGTCGATCAGACTTGCTTGACATCAATATTGATGATAACTCTAGAGACTACTATCGCCATTCACATGACATGTTACAACACCTGCAGACCTCGAGCAACGCTGAGCTTAGAGAGCGTAAACTTAAAGATATGATGAGCCATCATGCCTTCGAACACAAAGGTTTAGGGACGAACCAGTTTTCTCCAGGAGAGGGAGGATCAGCCTCGAACTCTTCTCCACCAGGACACTCAGCACAGTACTCCCCAGATGGGGATTGGTACTCGCCTGCTGCCCCCCTATCAGTCCAAAATGCTCTCCACATGTCAGCAGGTTCTCCAAAAGCTGAGCGAATCTTTCAGGTGAGTTAAAGGACATTTCCTTAAACGAGAAGCTTAAATTTATGTATTCTTTTACGGTCTTTTTTGCTAGCGTTTATGTACTTCCACATGAAGAGTGTCTACTGTCTATACTTTAATTGAAAATTGCTAGTTAATATCGGTTTTAATTCATGCCCAGCTGAAAATTAGTAGCAAGATAACATTCTTGGGCATTAGCGTAAATGTTCGGCATTTTTATCGGAATCAGTATACATTGCAAGTACAGTATGCAAATATGAGGATGAATTAGAAAATTTGGTTAAGATGTCGAGTAAGTACAATGTGATCTGGGGTGTTTTATGACTCATTATAGTTCTCGTTGAAGCTCGAAATCCTTGAGAAAGCCAGTTGCTGGCTACTAAATTCTTGAAAACTGTTGAAGGTCGTAGGACCCCTGGAAATTCTACTGTAATGAACAAATATTATCAAGTTTTATAGTACACTAAACTGCCCGTGACCCGTTGGATCGCTATCACAATTTTTTTTTGCTTCGCAGAAGTCAAGTGTTATTTAGCTGAACATAGGCAACGCGCTATTTTTCTCCGCGTTCATTCCTGACCGTGTGGGTTACCATCACCAGCTCCTTTGCTTTGAAAGCTTTATTTAACACTGGCTATGAGCAAGGGAAATGCATATGTGACGTATTGTCCAATTGTATTGCCCGTATCACCTTTATAAATTTAACGTGCACGTTCATGCAGCTGAGCTCGACTTCATCTTCCGTATCATGAATAAAACTGAACTATATGTACATCTAATTTCCTGCTATCTGTTACTGATGAAGAGCGTAACACACGAAGGAACGTAGGAACGACGCTATTAATATTATAGAAGATCATAGGCTGAAGCTAATTCTCACAGTTTATAAAAGAAAAAAATTAACTTTACGCCCTATGGAATCATTCTAACAGCTGTGTCGAATATTTGCTTCTTTCAAAGAGCAATAAAACTGCATCTTTGATAGTGCTCAAAATACCAGCAGTAAGTGGGGAGAAATGTCGAAAACCCTCACATATGTAAACACCATCCTTTAAATATTCCAGTGCAAGCAGTGCGGCAAGACCTTCAAGAGATCATCTACTCTCTCCACTCACATGCTTATTCACTCTGACACACGCCCCTACCCCTGCACCTTCTGTGGCAAGAGATTCCATCAGAAGAGCGACATGAAGAAACACACATACATTCACACAGGTAATTTGTAGCACTTTATACTTTATTTCTCCAGCAATGCATGTTGTCCTCCATCTCAAATTATTGGATCAGTTGTTAATAGTAGCGACATCCCAAGATATAACTGCGGAGAGACCAAGTAAACGTCAATTTCTCGTATACAGTTCATGAAGTTCGGAGGTTCTCATACGACTGAGCTAATCTCCGTACGCGTTTACAGGTTCAGTGGCATAGTACTTTACTATGCTCTTAATGTAACAGCATATGTATTAATTTCAGAGGCTAGCGTTGGTTTTGCTTTGGCGGCTTGACTTGTCCGAAACGTTAGACGGATGCTTTGGCTTCAGCCCGTAAAATTACGTGTAGACGCTGATCCATGATCAGTTAATCTCGAGACTCCCGAAAGTTCAGTCTACTTAGTTCAGTAAAGTAGTTTTTAGTCGGCTCAACTTGTAATAGCGTTGCTTCTAGCACTTGCAGCGCGATTCGAAACAGCAGAGCCAAAGCTTTTATCTGAAGTTTTCCAACAACTCACGCCTCAATTAAAGGCTTAACTTCGGAGCCCAGTTGAACACGCCATTAGTACCAACCTGATAACGTTGAGTCGGGTTTCTGGGGTAGGTGCGTTTTTTTTTTTTTAATCTGTGGGATAACCGACTATAGGTACGTGTCAACGCCTTAAACTCGATTCAGCGTGTCGCAGCCAGTGCACGTCTCGTAAGGTCCGGACTAGTCAAACCTTAAAGTTTTAATTTCGCTGCCCAATCGAACGTGCCGCCATAGCAGCTGAAACCGTCACAAAATTTGTAGAACTGCTGAAAATACTGCTCCAGGGTAGTGAGGTTGAAATATTTGCCAGTAAGTGGGTCAATTTTTTTACCGCCAGAGCAGAATGCTTGATCAACGAAGCGCCTTTACGAGCCACTCCCCGTCAATATTGCTTGCACCCAGAGTTTCAGATGCCACTGCAATTTATCTGTTATGCTTATTTTATCGTCCATGCAACGGTTGGTGCCACCTAATGATGGCGTGAATGTTTATGAGCTTCCGAAAGCCAATACGGAAGCATGAGTAATCGTGAACATGAGTTGCACCATCAGTCAAGGGGACGGCACGTCAATCCTTGCGATACCGCAAAACGCTTTGCTGAAGCCAGACTCTTTTGGACGACCAAGTGTACGCTTTAATGGCTCTTTTGCCGTGCCTTTAGAGTGCTGGCAACTAACTAATGGTCCCAGCAATGCCCTTTGTAAATTACCTAACAAACGCGCCAGCAAATGACCTAACAAATGAACCAAGAAACGTTCCTTCAGAGCCCTATGGAGCTGCGGCATTACTGAGGAGACGTCGATAAAGGAGTTGTGAGGACGTGGCGCGGGTCCGAGAGTGCCACTGTGTTTGGCTTACCTCAGCTCGTGCCTCTCCCCGAATAAATCATCCTATTTATGTCCCCGCCCTTGTTTGTCCTTCAAAAGAGCTTATTCTATGTTTGTAGTTACACTCCATACTCTTACATCCAACTGAAGCCAGGGAAGTTTGGCCTCTCTAGCAGTTTTTAAACAAATTTAGACGTTAGAGTGATGGGCTAGAGTGCCGAGGGACCGTCTTTGTGTAACTCCGGAGCCAGGTCTAGTTAATCGATGAAGGCTATAATCAATGTGCCACTGATAGATAGAACGCCTTAGGTGGACCTTTATTATGGAATACTTGACAAGAGAAAATGATTGAGCAAAGATTTCAATTGGAGGGATTGATTCAGCCAAGGCAGGCAAAGGACTCGTGCGACACTATGCAGAAGATTAGTGGCAGGACGGTAGCTCGAGTTGCTGAGCGCTATGCTGCGGCCTAGCGAGGTACATTAACTTAACTCACGTCATTCACATTATACACATGTGAACGTCACTTATTGCTGTAATGATTTTATTTGACTTATTATTAATTCGATGTATTCATCATTGCCAGGGCCTAATATGAAAAAGCATAAAGGAATTTCATTTAGAAAATGCTCCACATGCTTCTAAGAAAGAAGACTCTCACTTACGTAATCTGCGTAGAATTATAACACTAAAAAGTACACCTATGTAAGCAATTGAGCTATTTAGAATAACACAACTTATGGTAGCCGTTCACCTATAGTATACAGAAAATATTTCCAGAAATGGCTGGAGTAGCAATTGCTTCATGTCAGTTCTTAAGCGCTTCAGAGTGAATTTTGTATTTACTAGAAATCACTGACGATACCATCAGTCCTTTTTTTAATTCTGCACCTAAACGAATGAATGGAGCACTGAACCAAGAGGCTTGATATTTAATGTTTATCCACTGACGAGAAGCTCCAGTGTTTCATCAGATGTATTCATTAACTAGAGCACTCTGGGAGCGCATACCTCCACCAAGCAAGGCAACGTTGGCAAAAATTCAATTTGGTTTTGAAACAATGGTTTCCTTTTATCAGCACAAAAATCTGGTCATTTGTGCCTTTTGAAAGCGATAACAGCTTCTATAATTTTTGTGAATATCCGTTCATACGTTTTTGAGTTATGTTGCTGATGCACGTTCTAACGAACATTAGTCAAACATACAATCAGAGAGACAGACGATCATCACTAAAACTTGATCATTTATGTCTTTTAACATTTCTAATAATCCCTGCAAATTTCATAAAGATTCGTTCATAACTTTTTGAGTTATTTTGCTAACAAACATAAAATCAAACACAGACAAACCAACAGATCTTCAGAAAAATTTGGTCATTTACTCTTCGTAATATGATTAACAAATCATGCAAATTAAAAAAAAAAAAACAGTCCGTAACTTTTTGAGTTATGGTACCAAGAAAGATGAGGCAGACAAACAAACTGTTCAACGGATCATCACCAAACGTTAATCATCTGTTACAGTTAACATACCCAACAAACCCTATAAATTTCGTAAAGCCCCGTCCAGTTATCATGGTGACAGACAAACAGACAATTAAAATAGGACAGACAAATACTAGCAAAAACGTACCCTCCTTGGCGGAGTTAATTATACTTCTTATTTCTGGTGGTGTTTATTCAAAATACAAGTTAAATCTCCAGGCTGGATCTTGTCACAAAAAGAATAGTATATAATGAATGGAAGAAGAGTTCACCAGCCTCTAAGCACTATTAATAATGTTGACATGGTTATATTATTCATCACGAAGGCTGCGTTTTTGCTTTCCTACTTGAATGGTATTAAATGCTTGTCTAGTATTATCTTTAATTGTTGTTGCGTTTCTGAGTGTTATTACCCAGCAACTGAGTTGCTCTCTATTTAAAATACATCTCACCACCAAAAATCGCCTAGCTTTGCATCAGACAGGATAGAGGACTAAATGCATGTCTTAGTAACTGATAGAGTGAGCTCGCCCTCTTAATAATTTGGTACTTTTTACACATGCATGTTCATCGGCAATTAGAAAATTTGTTTGATTGTTGCTTGGCTGTAATTGTTACATGTCCCATTTTACTATTACTTTTTAATGCATTTGTAGTTTTTAGCGTCTGGTTGGCGTAGACCTGAAAATTTTATTTACTGAGCATACTGAGCAAAGCTTCTGCCTGATGTTATATAACACCTCATATTCTTTTTGTCCCAGGTGAGAAGCCCCACAAGTGCGTGGTGTGTAGCAAAGCCTTCAGCCAATCTTCAAACCTCATCACCCACATGCGTAAACACACCGGCTACAAGCCCTTCAACTGCGGGCTTTGCGATAAAGCCTTCCAGAGGAAAGTGGATCTGAGAAGACACCGCGAATCTGTTCATCCAAACTGTGAACACATCCCTTCCCCAACTTTATTGCCTTTACCTGAACAAATGCAAGATATGACACAAGTTCCTTCAACTGATCAATCCATCTCACAGCGAGACATGGACGCAAGCTCTGAATCTCCAATCCTTCACAGAAGACTGAGCTCTAACCCAAATGGTTTCAAACCTGAAAACATTGATACCGGCATGCAGGACTACGAACCTAGTGAGCGCTATTTTTTAGATAGAGACGTGGAAGATCAATCGCCGTTTTTCGGTGGAAGAAACCCTCAGTTCAACGACGTGTCGAGTACCGTTCCGCTTAGAACTCCAATGCGGAATTTACCTCAAACGCCTTTCCGTCAAACCCCTTCCTCGACCACGTCACTACACAACTTTGATGAACGATCAAACGATTTGCCTCTGGACTCAGAGAGAGAAGGTAGCAGTCCTTCACTATGCCTTACTGGGGCAGACTCTCGGCGCCACACTCATCATTTTGTGGAGGGAGATTTGCATCTTGTCAAAGACAGAATTCGGATTAGCACTGAGTTAGTATCCGGGAGTCGCAATCCTACTCAAATCCCAACCATGGCTTCATGAACAAAAACACTTGAGCTTCGCTCTTGATTTTGAACTTGACAACACGTCAAGCAGAAGCCTGCCTCGTATCAACTTTCTGCGGGATGCAAAGGAAAGATGATCTGACGTCAAGGCTTTATAGGTTCCTTAGTCACTGACATGCACGCGTTACTTAGCATATCGCTCCACTTATCATACATACATTACCTATGAGTCGATTATTAGTGTCATTTCTCTAATGTACGTGTTCACCAGATTTTCATATTTTAACTCCGGTACTGGCATTCAATTCACTGCTTACGATTTATTGAATACGGTATACGGTCGAACTTTTTTAAAGACAGTATATATCAGGTATCATGGAATGTGAGAGGATCCCTAATATTTTTATGGGATGCTTTTAGTTACGTAAAAACCGGTGCTGGCAGACACTTGAATTTGCAAACATGATTGGATGAAACGTCTTTGCATCTTGACGCTTGCCAGACTTATACGAAATACACACGAAATAAGTTTTTGCATAGCATATTGGTGATCAATGTTTTACATTCCAATATTAGCTCAAAAAGGATGTGTTTGTTTTCTTCAATAACATCTGCTTTATAGCTTTCACAATACTTGGCAATAGTGCAAGCATATAATCTACGGTTCTGCAAAACGTACTTGAACGTAATAAGGAATCATCCTTGTGCCACGTCAAAAATAGAGTTTAACTCTATGTCCTAATCTTCTCTGGCCACAGACCAAGGAAATTTTTTTAATCTACCGAAAAAAACTATATAGTCGATGTTCTTTCTTCCGTCTGTGTATAGATATAGATAGGTACGTGCGTTAACTGCATATTGGTTGATTATTCGTTCACTGTTCAGTAATTATCTTCCTTACAGTAGTGTTAAATACGTTATACCTAATATTAAATATCTAGCTTAAGAAGAAAAGTTGTACCTTAATCGGTTGAAGGATCTCAGCGTATAACCATGGTTCCTGAAAGTTGCTAGTTCTGTTCATATTATAAGGTTGCTGAATATTGTTAAAGCGATAGGCGCTTACGATCAAATTAAAAACCTCGAGGCTCGTTCGGTTTGGAGTATCTATAGATTCTAGTTTAGCTAGCGGCTGTAGACAATTTCTCTCGGCAGTCATTGCAGCAGTATAGTACAGCTAGTGGCAACGACCTCGTACCGAAAAAAAAACCGAACCGAAAAGAGAACTGGGGGCAAGCGTACATAATAACCACTCCAGTTCAATATGATTATCGTACAATTGAGGAACTTAGTACATTTTCAATCTGAATTTCACAGATAATTTTTTCTCGCTTGGATATTACAAGTAAAATGGAAATTGCTCTCTTATTTGGAATGAAAGTATACTAGAATTAACAAACCGAGAGGCTACGCGTGCTGGAGTTATTATTGTCCATTTGAGTTTAAATATTAGGGCATACCGATGTTTCTGTACCACTCAGTTTTCTATTGGCTTCTGAGCTCAAAAGATGCGACCTGTAGTGTTTTTTCTCTGTGTATTTTCTGTATTCATTTCACTGTAAAATGTATCTGTCAATAGTATACCGTTTTGCTGCATAACGACAAGCGTTCAATTGGTTTAAGTTTTCGTGATATACATGGGTTGATATATGTATAAATATAAAGCTAAACACCCACTGAAATTGCTATTGCTGTGTCAACCGAGAAGGTACATAATCTCATCCTCGCTTTATTGCATCAAAATCGAAACTTTGCAAAGAATAGCAAGGCTTTAGTACCTAGAAAGACCGATATGAATCAGCGCATGCTATTAGGTTGCTATTTTTCTTTGTAGTTAATGAGCATATTTCCACTCGTCGCTACGTGAAAGTAAAAGATACTATGTCATTCCCGTTTCCTATATGGGCCAGTAAGCTTCAACTATAATGACTTACACCGGAAATCCCTCAAAGCTATTTTTTGTCAGAATATATGACATATATGCGCCTCAGGAGCCCAGGGGAGGTCTCGACTGCCCTCTCCGCACAGTCCGCAGGAGGTGTTGCAGCTGGCCGCAGTTCCTGCTGAGAAGAAAACTTTGTAAGGCTGGGTAGGTTCTCTAAAAAGAGTATACTGCAGTTTCCCATTTGCTCCGCGAGATGGGCCACCGAATGGTGAGCGACCCGGCCATTCCATGGGACTCTTAGCTGCTCTCGTGAGGGGAGTCCACGGAAGGGACCTTCCGCACGAGTATTTCTTTCTTCTTCGCTTTTCTTTTGTCGTTCCTTTGCCGTATGTGGTTGGAGATGCTCTGCAAAACCATAATTTGATTTCTACAGGAATATCATAGTCGAAAATGTCATGAATATACAAGACCCGGCCCATGGCGTAAGGTTAGTTTGTGTGCTCATGAAATTGAAAGTTTCAGTGGCATTATTTTTTAATATTACAGCGTATCCGTATAGCCATGCAATTCCATTTTTGATGTTGCTTGTAATGCCCCACATGTCTTCAACGTGCTGAACATGAGGTTCTATGTTCATCTCTGTAAAGCTAGGAAATTTAATGGCTTAGTCGCAAATTTCACGCCAGTTCCATAGTTTTGCTACCTTATATGCTGTACATGTCGCAGAAGCCTTAACCTTCAATGCTGGATATTCTCTAGTGAATATGGAGGAATAACTTTTAAGAACTAAGCGCCAGTTTTCTTTAACTAGTCACCTTTCCTTATGAATGTTATCCTTATTTAAAAATGAGTGAACACTGTACTGTCAACAATAGTCGCACGACAGAGTTGAAGTATCAATCCATATTTACTAGGTAATTATGGAAGTGAAACCAAAAGGAATAGGTGATATTTGTGATTTAATAACCAAATGTAGGCTAATATGAAAGGTCAATCTCGTCCAATCTCTTTCGGTTGTATTGCGTATTGTTGAATTTCATATTACTTCCTACGCGTACCAAGTAGAATTAGCTCGTAGTGGGAATTTTTTATGTCTCTCTAGTAGAATGTCTTTTTTATGTCTTTACACAATGCTTGGTATGGAAATTTTACTTCTTTTTGAACTCTGATACTGAAGGTGATGAAGTCATTGTAAAAGATAAGGGAAAAAACTACGATCGAAACGTCAGTTCTACTTTTTGAGAACATTGTTCGTTGATTGGATATTTACCGGCACTTCAAAGCTGCTGCTATATATGTATGCTGCAGTGGTGATCATATTTATCAAAGATTTTATTGAAGCAGTGATATGTGTGAACATTGTTATACCACCGAAACGTTGCCGATGCTGTGCTTACGGTTGTGCTACTAGTCACTTCCATAAAGAGTGGTCGAATCTACTTACTTTTGAGGAAAGAGTTGCCAGGAATATTTAGAAAACTATGGGCAATTCAAGTGCGTCGCCAAGATCTCCTCAGGTCATAAGACTCTCGGAAATGAATCGCCAAAGATATTGAGGGCAAGATCATGTTCGTAGCAGATCCTGCTCCTTACCTATTGTAGGCAAGGAATAGCAATTCGTCTTTACCCATATCCCGTTCATTTACAGATTAATCAGGGTAGTGCCAGCCATTTAACCCAATACACAAAAAGCATACGGTACAAGTACGTATTACTTCAAACTTGAATTCTGTGTTTAAGCTTGGTTACCTTTTGGAATGTATATAAATACCAAAGTTGTATGCGAGTCAGTTAACATTAATAACGTAGTTCATAAGTAGCTTTAACTTCTATAGTTCGTTGTAGTTTAAGTCATTCAGCGGATGTCGAAATCTCGCTAGTGAAATAATATTATCGCTGACATGTCCTAAAATAGGAACCCCTTGAGATACAGAATGACTTCCTGACGGTACAAAACGCAACTGAGCTGCCCAGCGGGAACGATGGCTTAACAGCTGCTTGTTTATCCTTTAGTAAATAATGTGCGAAGATAAATCTGTAATAATTGTGTGATGAAAATTCTTCGTTCTGGCTTCTATATGCTATACAGCTGAATGCCCGTGCGTCCTGGGGTTTGTTAATATTTTATTTTGTGCTTAAAATGCATATTACGTGACTATAACAGCCAGTCGAGATCCTTCCGCAAAGTAATTATGCCACAGGTTACTAGATAAACTTGTATTTTCAACAACAAAAGCCATATTAGACTGAAGGTGAAAGTAAGTGCCTCTACAAATAGTGTAATAATGTACTTGCATTTAAATCTTGATGCTATCAGTTACACGTTGTCCTGCCTTGGAGTATTTTATCATTATTCGCTGCTACACCACTTTCAAAAGCATTTTCTCAATCTCATTGAAATAGACCAATGGAATCGAGATCGTGTTTTATTATTATTCTTAAGCGCTGTCACTTGTTCTTCATGATTTCAAAAATGCTTGACGTAACATTTTATCGCCTCCTTTGTTGTTTTTAAAAAAAAAAATATAATTCAGTAATGAGCTTTGAGCTACCATGCGCTAGCTTATCCAGGAACGTAATGCAAAATTGAACGTCAATGAAAAATTGAAATCAAACACTACAGAGCCGCATTTGAGGTGATTAATTCAATTCTAATAGTATCTTCTTTTTACGTTAAAGTATAGAGCATGCTTTATTTTCTTTCGCAAAAGAAATTTTTATTTCTTTGCTGAAGAACAACATCATCAAAGTAGTAAAACAGAAAAAAGTATGACGGACTTGCAGGCCTCTACTTAACTACAACATGGCAGCTGAACTTGACCAGGCTCTGTCGCTGCTCAAGGTAACATATAAGTTGCCATCTTTATTTTTCAAATGATAACAACAGAGTGTAATTTTTCAGAACTATTACAACATCACTGCAATAACCACTAACCAGCCCATTAACTTCTGTAGTGTAATTTGAAATTAATACATACAGCAGGAGAACTGCTCTAGAAAATAAAACGTACCTATTTTCCATGAGAAGAAAATCCTATTAGAGCAAAGATAAGATGAGAAACCAGCTAAATTCTGTGAACCAGCTTAGAGCGGGGCGCGTCCTTAGCCGCGGCCTTTGTGTTATCTGGAATTACGGTCTTGCAGTGCATTTTTTCAAGACTGTCGGCCAGAGGCCCTTCGACTGTGTCGAGACCAAGACTTTTCAGCTATGACGTACACTCTTTTTTTAAGCTATAAAGACATTAAAATCACCAAAGCCCCTCTTGCGGCCCAGATGCTGAACCAGTTATGTTATACTACAATAAATGAAAGGGACGCAAGGCTGCTGCCTTACATTAGCTGGCTCAGGATCACTGGCAGTAAAGGCTTGAAAATATGTGTAAGGAGAGATGTACTACAAAGTCGCGAAAAAGCCGCTTTTAACTCGGCACTAATCTGAACCACGCCATTGCATGCCTCTTCACCAAGGGCATATTCGCTTGGGCGCCAAACTTAAGCCTTGTAAGCTTGATTTGTTCGAAGTTTCAGACAAGCTTTGGCTTTGTCACTTTGAATCACGTTACACGTGTTAGCAGTAACCCGATTATGTTGAACCTGTTCAAATCTTCATTTTACTTAGCAAGATTGAGTTTCTGGAAGTCCGAAGGGTAACCGGTTGGGTCAATGCCCGAAACCCAATAAGCGGGCGGAAGCCAGCGCACCTGCGTGAAGTTTCGAACAATCAAGCCTCAAAGACTTAATTTTGGAGTCCAGTCGAACATACCTTTAATACGACGTCGGTGGTAGACTTCTTGGGTAATTTTTGTTCTGAAGCAAAATTTTAAATCAATATAGTAGTTAAGCCAATGTTGTTGACTGTTAGCAATGTGTGAGTATAGATACAGAATGATGCAAGTAAAAATGTAACACTTGATTACTGAATGAAAATAATGTAAATAAAAGTTTCCTGGACATTGAAAGAGATTCAAGTTTTATTGACATCCTCTCGGCATGGCTGCGTATCAGTGACAAAGTGAAGGATAGAACGAAAAATGTGATATACACTTAGGTGCCAAAACTGTGGGACAGTTTTTAGAAACTGCAAGTTTTTGAATATTTTCATTACCGGCTGCACATCGTAATAATCTGTAGGTATATATTTCGGTTATTTTTAAAGATCATAAAAAGAAAAAATCTATATATTAATACGCTTGTTCTTGTTGCTTCTTACGTACCTGCGGTGTGCATCACACTCTGGGACACTAACGTATCTATGATATGGCGAGGTAGTAGGAGAGCAGTTGGAATGGGCCTTGGCCCAATTTTTATGGGGCGGCCTATCATCAAGTTGAGCGTGAAGTTATCATGTTGAACGACCAATGAAGTTGAGTGTACAGTTATCAAGTTGAGCTTCCATTTATCAAGATGAGCGTATATATACAATTAATAACCAAGTTAAGACTACAAAGATCAAGTTAAGTGAGCGATCCCTAAGTTCTGAGCAGATTCATTAAACGAACGTGCAATCATTGACTTCAGCTACCGATCATTAAGCTGAACATGAAGCCAGCAAGTTTTGTGTCCGATCTGTAAGTCGGCTGTCCAATAACCAAGTTGAACTTATTAGTTCAACTGTAAATGGTATTTTGACCAGGCACAAAGCCAAACAGTATTCATTATGCAATAAATAACTATAATAACCTGCACAAAGTAGTTCGTATTTGGACCATTAAACATCAAATTATTTAATTATTAGGATACGTTGAATAAATAATTCATATAAAGTTAAGTTTGCCGTGTTTCAACCTTATTTAAATTTGATATGAAAGAAAACGTAAAGAATTGTGCAAGTCACTGTCATTCTGGTCCCGATATTACCAGTTACAGAAGTGCTGGCAGTGGACGAGTGTACTGATACGACGGGGAGGCAGATTGCGACATTAATAATACGCACACTCGAATTAAATAAAGAATCTGACATGTTTCTTTTTAAATCCACTCAATTAGAACGCACTAATAGTACAACAATAGAACAGTTCATTGCATCATTTTTATCGCTTCTTTGGCCAGAATCCATTAAGTATAACAGCATATTGTTGCTGGTGACAGACGCTGCAGCGCAAATGAAGAAAACCGCTGCTTCTCTACAAATTCTGTACTCTAATACGCTGCACCTAACTTGCCTCGCACACGGCTTGTACGGAGTCGCAGAACTTCAGAAGAGGTACGGACGCACTTCAAGACGTTGAAAAATTAATATAAAACGGTAAAAAAAATATTCTTGAAGGCCCCAAGTGGATGCAAAATCATCAGAGAGAAGGCTCCTGATGTGCTCCTTCTCCCACAGCCTATTGTAACGAGATGGGATGCATGGATAACTGCAGCATTACCTTATGCTAGACATTTTACAGTCGTGAAGGTAGAACAAAAATGCATTATGCAATCAGTTCATGTTATCTGTAGAAGCACTGTATTATGTGAGACATAATGGAAGTATGAATTATTTTCTATTTCATGTAAAACATTAAATTATTTGGTAAGTTCCNTTACAAGCATTACATTATACTAGACATTTTACAGTCGTGAAGGTAGAACAAAAATGCATTATGCAATCAGTTCATGTTATCTGTAGAAGCACTGTATTATGTGAGACATAATGGAAGTATGAATTATTTTCTATTTCATGTAAAGCATTAAATTATTTGGTAAGTTCCTAGCATAGTCCAGCGCTGGAGTGATCTAGGAACCAAGCTTTAAGTCAGGTTCCTATTATAATACAGCATTCTTGAAACATGCGTTGACACCCAGGCGTATTCATAAGGAAGTCTTCAGGGGAACCAAGGAGCTTTAATAGTAAATCTCCTTGAGGGGAACGGAACTTCAAATTCTGTCAGCAGAAACAAGCTGCAAAGTATATAAATATTGTATCCCAGCTACCAAAATTATTATGTAGCGAATCAAATGCAAAATTGAGAAGACTTTTAGAAGCATTCCATTCACATTGCAAGCCAAATTCATTCAATAGACATGTCCAGTTTTCTGAAGCTTACTGCCGTGTTCTATAATCTCTTTAGAAAAGAAGTTTCTTCGTTTTTACTCTCTAAATTTCATTGTTTTGCGATATATTTCATTATTTTTTGCTTTATTGGTAGCTAGGATACAATGTTTATATATTTTACAGCTTGGTTCTGCTGATAGAATTTGAAGTTCCGTTCCCCTCATGGATATTTAATATTAAAGCTCCTTGGTTCCCCTGAAGACAGGCTATGCTTAATAGCTCGAAAGCTTGGGGCTAAATAAATAAAAAAAAAAACAGAAGACTTTCAATAAAAACTTCCTGATGAATACAGGATTCTATATATTGGAATCTCCTATAGGATTCAAGCCTTGAGTCCTTTAATTTTTTTTTATTACACTGGTATTGAGGATATGAGCTCCACAAAGCTTATGCAGGGGCAGAAGGGTTCTTTCTTTAAGTGAATAACCTGACCTAACCTGATGTAAACCTGACCTGACCCTGACGTGAGGTAATCTAGGGTTACGTTAGGTTACGTTAATTGTTAAGTATAAATAAAATTGTTTTATTTCATCCATATACATATATAAACAACAAAACTGAACACTATAAAGAAAGCTCACAGCTACAGTATATAACTCCCTGTTCNCCTGACATGAGGTAATCTAGGGTTACGTTAGGTTACGTTAATTGTTAAGTATAAATAAAATTGTTTTATTTCATCCATATACATATATAAACAACAAAACTGAACACTATAAAGAAAGCTCACAGCTACAGTATACAACTCCCTGTTCATGCAATATGCGCATTGGTTGAGTGAAAAAAAAACATGGTTTTCGATTAAAATAATAACTTCGTCTCAGTTTTTGTATAGCTACCAATGAAAGAAAACTGCTGATTTTTAGCCAAAACTTGCAAATTTTTACGTGCTATTTTGCTACTACTGTAATATGAACTATTTTGTTAGAAATAAAAACTATTTTGCTATGATACCTGCAACACCGACTTTTTTGTGCTATTTTGAATAGATTTTTATCGCTATTTTGACGACTTTCTAGGACTAGAAATCCGGGCTCTACTTATTAGTATCAAATGGGGCGTAAAATCAGTACGTTGAAAATGGAATCATTAAGTTGATCATGCAATCATCAAGTTGAGCAAGTAATTATCAAGTTGAGCCACCGATCATAAATTTGAGAGTACATTCATCATGTTGAGCGACCGGTTATCAAGTTAAGAGTGCAGTCACCAAGATGGGCATGCAG
>LQNS02278145.1:6051898-6062212 GCA_001587735.2 Parhyale hawaiensis
CTGCGTACGTTGTGTTGTGTCAAAAACACAAGAAATGAGCAGCATCTGTTCCATGCTTCTCTGGAAAATGACTTTCCTATAGATAAGGAATGACAAATCGACAAGTTTAATGTCCAATGTCTAACCTCTAAATATTAGGAGCGAAGGACAAGTTCTGCTAATGATCACAAACCAGCAATATGCGATTATAAGTGTGTCTCTGCCACAACGTACAGAGAGTAATGGAATGATAAAACATCATTTACCTAAGCATACAATTTGCTACTAAATGTGTAAATACGTAAATTTTCACCGTTTTAAATTCAAGTCTTATTTTATAACCAATTAATTCAGGTGTTTCATGAAGCAGACGAAAGCAGCAAGTTATGAGCGATGAAAGACAAAACATTGTTTTGGAGCTTATTTTAGTATTATCATTTTATTGCAAAATCTAAATAGGCTGAATCAGTCGAACTGCCGTGGCAAATAACCACACTATCCGCCTATCGAGCCAAGGATGGATCTAAACTGCCTTTTTTGCTGAGGCTTGAAATCAATGATATTGCTGTTGAAAATGTGGGAAGTTGCTTAATGAACGTCTCATAGTGACAAGTATTTCGCTGCGTTAAGCCATAGTTATTCTAAAAATATGCTGTGAAAACTGTTCTACGCAGTGGTAACGGACCGTTCCCACGAAGGATGAGTGAATTTCACCTTGTTTGCCCGCATGATTTCACTAACAACTGATAGGACCTAATGGACCTGAAGGCTATAGGTAATTGTGGAAACTGCCTTTATTAGAGCACGTCGCATCGTATGGTGCTTTTCAGTATGCCTGGTTATGATGGTATGTGGTGAGTCTATAGTACCTATGTTTTAGTTTAGTACTAAATAGTAACGTTAAGATAGATTCTATTCAGTAAGATTAGGTGCTTAGCCTAACTGATAGGCACTTATAAACCAGCTATAACTATATTGGCATCCATTTTTTTATTATCAGAGCCAATGCTACGATCTACCCTAACTTACTTTGGTGCTACGACAACATTAGGCATGATTGTTAGGGTTATCCGCAGTCGAAGATGAAATCGCCCTATAGGTTGACACATTGCCGAATTCGCCAGACGGACGACGAAGCTGTGTCTCTCTTGAGCTCGACAAGAATTTCTTCATTGATGAGCAGTAACTGATCAATAGAGTTCAGAAAGGCGTTTTAGAATATACAATCAGAAATTTGACTGGATGATCGTCAGGGAGCAAGTGCCAGTTATCATTCGCATGAACAGATAAACTGAAAGTTTTTGGTGTTCCTCCGATATAATATCGCAGTGAATTGTATAGCTAAATTCTGTTGTTCGCCTTCGAATTTGTCGCTTTGCCGTGTCCAATTTGAAGAGTTCTAACCATGAAATAGCAAATTTTGTGAAAATTCCATTTTAAGCAAGGTAAACGAGTTGTGTTGCTTTATCAGTAATTAAATATAGCCTCAAATTTCATGAACCCATTCACGTGTTGAGAAAGGAAGGAAAAAGTGCTCTAGACGTCAGCAACGAACGGTCGGTTGCCTGCGCCTGTGGTCTTCATTCAACTGAATCACCAGATTTAATGAATTTCAAAAGAAAAATACTTACACCAAGCTGGGTATTGAACTTAAACAGACTAATTCAATTATTGATATGCGTTGCATGTACGACATTGCATCAATATGATTATTTAACGCCACGTACCTACTTTCAAATGATGATATCAATGTGACATTGTTTTGAAGGTCACGTTGAGAGAAGATGAGTGATTGTAAGCAGTACGACGTTGTTATGAAGCGCAACATCGGCAGTTTCACTGTACTGTATGACAACTCGCAACACTTCGAGTGCCAACCTTAATCCGCATTTGCCTCAAAAAGTGACCACTCACTGCTAGTAGTGAACCCATTATGTCTGTATTGCCCATGGGGGTAAACCTGTTTGCATGTCTACTAATCTTTTCGCCTGTTAGCAGTAAGAGTCCTGTGTATGGGGACTTCAGCAGGAGATGCTACACACCTTGTTGTTTCCAAGTTCTACCATAAATTCCTCTCGTCACATAGTGCCTAATTTTAGCGCATAACCTGTCGAATTTCAGCTTTTGTTTGCACTGTAGGGCGGCATATTACCACCAATGATGTGTGATCGCAGCAAGAATCACCCAGTGTAAGTTTCCCATAGAATAAAAGTTGTAGCCCTGCATACGCTCTGCAAAATGGCCTCACATGGCAAAAAATTTCAAAAAGATCTTTTTTTTTGCTTATTGAATCTCGAAAACTCATGACAGATCTGGTCTATCCCCGCTCTGTGTGATGACGCTTTGAGTTCGTAGAATAAGCAAATGTGGTCTCAGTAAATAGAGATATCAGGCACCCATGAAAGGAACGCTAGAGGGCCGGGGTGTAAGTCCTAGAGGGCCGGGGTATAAGTCCTAGAGGGCCGGTGTGTAAGTCCTAGAGGGCCGGGGTGCAAGTCCTAGAGGGCCGGGGTGTAAGACCTAGAGGGCCGGGGTGTAAGTCCCGGTGTCTCTTCGGGAATGGGCCTTGTGGTTCGTCTACTGCCGCCTATCTAATCTAATTTGGACATTGAAAACAATTGAGAAAGTTGTGAGCGACAAGCTGAAGGCGATTCTAGTATCGAAGTTTCATCGCCGCAATGAAAAGAGCGGAAACAGTCTCGGGCATTGGGTGATTTCACGGCAACCGCTTTGAAGGCCAGTTGCTGTGGGCGCCTCTTCATGGTGGCGGGGCTCCCCTCAGGTTGTGCTATTGTACCTTAGGGCTGCAAGATAATGCACGCGGTGGCTGTGCTCGGGTTCACCAAATTTCCATGAGCATCCCATGTTCGCCTTGGCTTACGGGCTGCCCACCCGTGGTTGGGTTCGGTCGCTTGTCCAACCAGTTTGTTCATCCGACAAATTTGTTTTACCCAGATAGGAGCAACAGCTCGGCAGTCGCTCAACTCCATTTCACTGTGGCCTGACCGAAGGCCAGAATTAATAGAAACACGAGCGTTCCACCATATTCAAACAACTGCAGCAGTAGAAGTCTTAGATGTATGAGGTTGCCGGATTTCGGGATTGCCTACTTCACGAAGGCGAACCTGCCCGGACATACTAGGGCAACCACAACAACAATGACTTTGGAAGAGACCATGTGGTATTATAATTGCAGTTGATAGATTATTTAGATGGTTTGCTAGCGCAGCGCCGAAGGTAAAATATTTTGTCTTCGGCATTTCTCTCGGAAGGTTTTGAGCGACGGCGAACTCACATAAGCGAGTTCTGTGTCTCAAGTTTGTTAGGTGCACTACTTCTGACAGGAAATAAAGGCGCGAGCATCCCTAATCCTCCTTGGCTTCTACCGAACGAATTCGCTCAGCCAAGCGGAACAGGACAAGAAACGAAAAGAAGACGGAAACACCCATCCATGGCCCACATACGGGAGCATATTGGAGTCCCATAGGATGGGTTGGTTACCACCATTCGGCGGCCCACCTCGCGGAACAGAAGGGGAAATTTAGAGAACCGACCTAACTTTACAACATTAACCTCATCAGCAGAAACTGCGGCCAGCTGAAATATCTATGGAAAAGGCACTCGGGTTTACTCCTGAATTAGTGAGTGAAATTGCTGTTAAACCAGAGTCTAGGGTTTTAAAACATCACTTGCACTACTTTACGCCACGCGTGAACCATCTAAGCAACTGACCAACTGCTGCAAGACTTTACTTCACTGATATCGACTAATGTTTTGAACATTAAATAGTTAAATACCAAACCGCAAAACGCCGTATTAAGCCCGGTGCCCACGCAACAACTTCCGTTGCTGATAGCAGCCTAGAGGCAACTCAACTAATCTATTTACGTAGCCGCGGGGCACGCTTTAGCTAGTGCAAAATTTAACTAGATAAAAAATTGTTGAAAATCCCAATCGCTACTGCAAGTTTTACAGCATAGTAAGTGACAATGAGCGGTGTAAGCCCACAAAGATTAATATTTTAAGAATTAGAGCGCAATGTTCATAGACGTCAAGCTGGTCACGGCCACGACTACCTTGTCGGATTATTTGACTCTGGGTTGCTAGCGGCAACGAAAGCTGTTACGAGGGCTACGGGCTGCAGTAGGCTGTTTAATATTATATTCTCTTGCTTACAGATTTTTTATGCATTAGTGAAAGCGTTGTTCAACTGTGAAAATTTTCTGTATTCTTTTTTCCAGCCGTATCCCCAAGAGCTGCTGAAAAAACTCCATCTCACAGCCTCAACACAATCTTTGATGCCACTTTCTCTTCACTTGAGAACTGTCGTCTTCCCAGACTACTACAACGTTGTGAAAGAATACCAGATGCAGCGCGATGAGAAATGCTATAAAAAGTTTCCCGCAGATGAAGCGTACCAAAAGTACGCAGTGGAAGCACCTGCGGCCGCGCCAGTGCAAAATCGGAAAGATCCAGAAGCTAAGGAGCCCCAGCTGAGAGATGCATCGAGGGATTTAATTTTTACTGCTCCCTTACCAGAGCATTTCCGATGGACAGCCGAGCAGCTGGGTATCCAGTAATTAGCAAGGATGATGAGCCTTGACAAAGTTAACGCACGGGGAGGGGCCATGCTGCAGTGCACCATGGGTAATGAGGCAGGCTTGAGACGTCACAGAATGCAAGTACGTTAATACGTAGCTATTTTACATTGTTTCTTTATCATTTCATTTGGGCTTCAAGAGTGTCCTACAATCTTTATAGTTGCACAAAATATATATATCAGAGCATCTACGAACTTTTTAGCTTTCTAAAGGATAAAATTTTGAAATAACGTTAGTTGAAAGGCATGTAAAAGAACCGGTATATTCAACAGGCAAATGCCCGCCTGTCTCAGGAGCACTTTTAGAGGGAATTTATCGTCTGTAAAATGCAATAAACCAAGCGAGTTTTATCGAGAGTAATATGGAATTCTGAAGACTGAATCGTATGAGTGAATACCTCAATGTTTTCGATTTATTTCGTCTTCAACCAATGATCTGCTATCCTCAATAATTTCAAACCGCTACAACAAAAATTGGCTCAGCTGCGAATGATGAAACGCCAAGGTAGAAGAAATTTTCAACAAGATTTGTAAGAAAATCATTAAATGATCAGAGAAACTAATTACTTTCCTATCGCCGAAGTAATATTAAAGTAAAAGTCTATACTACATAAGACGTAGAAGTCATACAATTGCTCGGTAAAATTTGAAAAAAAGAAGAAAAAAAAAAAAACATTAGCTTACTATACGCTGCGTGCGTTACAGCAGTGAACTAACTTGCAAAAAAAAAAAAATAATAATACTTAACCGTATTCCCCCATATAAACTGTCTTACGGAACGATGTTGTTGAAACTGGCGAATGTTAAATCCATAATTTTTCAAATGATGTAGTGTTCTGTACGATTAGGAGAGGATATGTTAACGACGCGTACGCGACGGCATAGCTTAGGTCCACATTTTACAGACACTGTCACACCGTATGCGTGCCTGTTATGGAAAATATAACCAATATAATAATGAAATTTTATCCTTGAGAAAGCTAAAATAGTTCATAGATGCTTTGATACATATTTTTGAGCTATCATAAAAATCGTAGGACGTTCTGGAAGCCCAAATGAAATTATGAAGAAACAATTAAAATAGCTGCTTAGTAGCGTACTATTTTATGACGTCACAAGCCCGAATCAAGGACGTTGATGTTCAGCATTTAATGGCAAAGATTTTTGACTTGAGCATACCAAGTTTTTGAACTTTCAGTGACCCCCTGATTTTTCAGGTGACATCAGAGTCCGTATACCAATTTCATTAAGGTGTGACGCACGACCCCCTTTCTATAATAACTTCAGTTACTTTACTGGCTTAGCTTTTTCTATACTGGCGGCATCAAAGATTAAATTTTTTAAACTACCGCGCTAGAAACTTTGAGTGCGTGTTCAGTAGCCAATCTAAAATTCAGTGTTTTTATTTTATGTAGCTACGTTCTGAATTGAACTGTTGATGAGCTAAGGGACTACTCGGAAGTGTTCTCTATGAGCTTCTAAATAAGCTCGAACAAAATCAAAGTTTTCGTAATGAAAGAGTAACTGCTGCACGTCTGTACATTATGCCTTATCGCTATTCTTTCAACAAGACAAAAAAAAGGGGTCAAGGTAAAATGCAAGATTCACCAACAGCATTTACTGTCAGCTACTACTGGAGCTGTTGCTGACATTGTACAGCCTGACGGTGCTGTCATTTGAGCTGCTTGCGAGGATGCTGCCACTCCTGTAACACAAGAGCAGTCATGAGCACGAATTTCTATTCTAAAAAAAAAAAAAAACCTACACACACACAAAAACAACACAGGTGTAGATGCTTTCCGCAGCACGAAAAAGTAATTACAGTATACTGTTGCAGAAAATGACTTCATTAGAACTTCACTCGTAACGTCCGCACGAAATTCAGCATCAAGTATTTAGCAGTGGGATCGAATTATCGAGGTACCTACTATGGCGCTACGTTCACGTAGGCTATCCTGCACATTCCGACAAGCGCTACAAATGCTTACGAGCTGCTAACTCGCCGAACGTTTACCTATGAGCTGCTGTTACACATACAAGTGGAATGTAAACAATCACTTAAAACTGTATTTTTCGTTGTCAACTTTTCTTATCTAGTACGCAGGACACTCTTAACATTCTTTCAAGATATTGTGATGGGGATGAGGTCGCCAGAATGTCACCCTGATGGATGGCCCTCCCTTCCTACGAGGAGCTGCAGCCTAGCTATGTGGTGCACTGGCCGAGTAAAGTACATGATCAGAACCGGCCTCCGCCCTCTGTGTCAGAATATAGCTACATCCTGTATTCTTAGCAAGGGCACCAAGCTCTAGAACCACAAGGAGGGCCGTCGTCTTGTTTATGAGGAGAGGATAAAAGTATCATTTTTTTTCGCGGTATTGATACAAAAGCCTCGGAATCTGGTGAAGCCACGAACACTGGTATAACGTCGGAATGAAGAGGAAACCATACTAGACAATTCTGGCACATGCACGCCAGGTGAAACCGCTGCTATAGTCTTAAACTATGCAATATCAGTCTAATAACAACTTTCAACACGATTCTATATGACAAAGCTTATGCTTCTATTTGAAGTTACGCCTCCGTGTCCTCATTTCGCTGACCAATCGCACACGTACGCGTAGCTTCGTGCGTTGCCTGTGCTGCCGCTCTACAAATCGACTGCATCACCATTGTAACAAGGTTACATTCTTTGACTCAAAACGAGTATCTGTAAATATGAATGCAAACCTTAGATAACACGACACAAAATTCAGAAGTCTAAAGCGTACCCATCAGTGCTTAGACTCATAATTTCCGATGAGTGGCCGACGAGTTTGCAGACGAGCTTGCCAGACAATGCATCGTACTGTCGGACGACGCCGTCAGTGCAGCCAAGGAACACAAAAGCAGAGGAAGGCAGGGAACACAGGCGAGTGATACCAGTAGGAGCTGTGATGACGTGCCGAGCGACCTGCACATTGGCATATCAGCAAACTGAGCTGTGGCAGACGAGGGAAGCTACAGGCAGGTGCGCATAACAGTGAGTAGCAGAGAAAACATGTACAAATACGGGGAATTTCCTGTGCAACATCTGCTGCCCTGTTCACACGAGTGAATGATCTGATCGTCAAATGACTCAGAGCTCCGTCCAGAAGCCCGTCATTGTTACAGGCTCAACAGAAAGACCAATATTAACAATATTCATTCAATTCACAATAGTTAAGTGGAAAATCTATTATAATATATCTCAAAATTAAAAAAACTGGCGCAACTACTGTAACGTAAGTTTAGCCGCAACTTTAATACCCCGTAGGTCTCTTTTTAACAAGTTTTGCGCAGTTGACAAGCGATCCCGTCAAAACTGCAGCGTGCTTCATCCTCAAAATTCTGCGGCGCAACTGCACGAGTGCAGGTTTTTGACGTCGATTCGCTATTCAAAACTCGCGAACTCGTTCACTAGACTAGAGTATGAACCCGCCATGAGAGACTGTAATCCCGAACAATAGGAACACAGCTGAAGGCCCTATTACACGGGCGGACAACAGCGGGCAGAATCACTGGGAACATGCCCGCCGAACATGGAGATGCTATTACACTACACCGTGAAATCTCAAGCTCACGTCAGCCGGGCAGCTCTAAGTTACATACTTTTCATCTGAATATGATTAAACAGTGAACAAAATCTACAAGTTTTGGAGTGAAATAACTGCGACTAGTTTGAAATAATTTTGCAACAATTTGAAAGGCTTCAAAGTAAATAAAATAGATGTTCGTCTGATAATGCCCGCTGTTCTGGATCCAAAGTTCGCGCAGTGAGCAAACCTCTGGCAGCAGCGAATGTCTGCCGGGCAGCGGGCAAAATGGGCTGCCCGCCAGGCAATTCCTCCTGTTTGTCGAGCAATGTTCGTCCGTGTAATAGGGGCTTTAGTAGCAGCGCATAGCACCTGGTGGTGGATATGGCAGCTAAGATGCCTCTATGTCCAATCACTCACAGTAGCCGAGTGTAGCTATACATGCATTGAAGAAGTAAGTAGACTCAGAAACTAAATACACAAATATTCCAGCGGTAGGGACGTTACCTTAAACAAGGAATTTATTAGATCAATTTACGGAGCAATAACCGACAAGTGCAGATGATATTTCTAGGTGCAATTCCTTTATGGGCGACTTGAGATTATTTCCAGTGGTGGAATAATTCTATTAACACAGAGTGGAACGGTCACAGCTAAGCCGAAGTGCCAAATGATCGATTGCTCTGCAATCGATTCACTACGAAGCCGAACCTAAAGGGTGCCACGTGAGCTGTGAAAGGCAAAAAAAAAAAAAAGAGAGACCTCCGTTACTACTAAAAATGTGTGATCCTAGCAATACCTAATGATAGTAGTGGGAGTAGGCTAATGATGCGCTAATAAAATCAAGTGATAAGTACCACTGTAGCGTGATAATGCTCATGAATATAAACGTTTCTCGTTGTATCGAGTAGTGAAGTATAAATGATTATAAGTGCTGCAATTTTAAAACGCATGGTGCCGAAGGTAAAATATATCCTCTCGGCATTTCTGGCGGAAGGTTTCAGACTCGACCAGTACCAAGGCCTCCTAAAGTACAGGCCAGGGTCTCTACGTCACGCTCCTCAACAAACTGTTACACGCAGGCTGATGTTTTTGGTACATACTCTGCATATTTGGGGCTTAACTATGGTGATTTCGAGTGGGTACCAAAAATGTTAGGCTGCGTCCAATGATTTTCTCAGGGACTGTGCGCGATCGGACCATTTTAGAGACCCAGACCTCTGCTCTAGGAGGCCTTGTCGGGGCACTACTCCAGACCGGTAATTCAGACTCAAAAACAAAGAAAAAAAAAACAACTAAAGTAAGATTAAATGAAACACTCGTGCGAAAGGCTTCTTCCGCAGCCCCCCCCCCCCGGAGCAGGTATGAGCCCCGTGAGATAAGTCGCTTACTACAATCTGTTGCCCACCACGCGGAGCAAGTGAGCACAGAATATTATTTTTAACTCCCCATTTAACTATCGCAGCCATACAATAATGTGATCCAAGCAGTGATGCTCTGTGCAGTTCCCGGGTGCCAACACACCGGGGTGCTGCAATTTAAATCGCTACAGTATATAGCTATGCTGGTAAGAAGGAAGGTTCTTTAGATTTTATAAGAAATTGTATATGGGCATAGAAGACAAACCTAACTTATTATTATAATAAGTAGTTTAAGTCTCCGTCTCCACAACAACGGCGATCTAACAGAGGAAGAAACAAGGGACATATAGTATGACGATAGAAATAGGGGGAACCCATGCACGAAGGTGTTCCCAGACGGGATCAACGCGCATGGGAACAGCAAGTCAAGAAAGAAGGGGTAGATCAGAATAAAGCATGAGCAAGTAGGAGTACGAAAATGGAAGGAAGCAAAGTGGGCACGAAAGATAGACGTCCCGAAGACTTAGCTAACGGCTAAAGTAACCTACAGAAGCCCCTGATGGTCGCCGCGCCCCATAACATGGGATGGGATGGGCGAGAGGCAGGCCTAACTTCACAGCCCTTAGGCACCAGTAGGAACTGCAACCAGAGGCAACAACTCCTCCCCCCCCCTTCCCGGTAAAACATTCAGATCTGCCGTTGGAGGGTTATTATTATTAGCCTACTAGTGGACCCGTGCGTGAAGAATTCACGCAATAACCTATACGTTTGCCTAATGCCTCTAGGCCGGTGCGGAATCTCCTCTTCTCTTATTTGCTTC
>LQNS02278145.1:6097860-6115549 GCA_001587735.2 Parhyale hawaiensis
TGAGCCACACCCATACCTCCCCACTCTGAGTGCCGCAGAAGACAATGTGACTACTCTTGTGCCATTCCAACCACTGCACAAACAAGATAATATCACTTAGGTCCTGAGATGAAGACCTGGATATGCAGCAGCTACAAGCGTTCTACACAAAATATTCTTCAATATTAGCTACTATCTACCTATAGCTTGTTGGGATGGTTGGAAATTTCGCTGAGACTAAAGTCGGCTTCACACGATAGTCTTCTTTTCTCCGTTTCTCCGTATGCAGTGCAAGTGTTCGAACGCTTTGATGCTTCCTTGCATACAGAACTGCGTGTCCACCAGATAATGTATTGAATGGTAATAATAAGGGAAGTTTGACAAGAACATGCAATATATTACATTGAAAGAGGTAATTCAGCACAGGAAACAAGCAGAAGTAGCTACGAGATGAAGCACAAGAAATTTGAGTTTAGTTGCACCACAAAGTGCTACATTCCAAAAAAAAAGAACTATTTCCGCCAACACTCAAATATAAAAATAGATAGCTAGCTACCTTATATTGACTGAAAGACAGATCTCATCAAAATTTCTTACTGTTGCAGGAGTCCAACGCACAAAGTATTATTGCTCACATGTCACTTAAGTATATACAACATTGTAAGTCCGGCTAGAAAACTGCGTTCAAAATGGACCATTGATATGCCAACAGAAAATAAGCCATCATAAATATAGAGGTCATCATGGGTCATCAGAAGCTTCGGTCGGCCACTTTTGTCAAGGTTAGAACGGAGTGAAGGTGCCCTGTTCTCTATGCATTCAGCACCGACACTTTCTCATACAAGTTACCTCCTGTAGCTGAAAACGCAATCATGTCAAGTAGTAGTAATAGTAGAAGTTTTTACTAGCGCTTCAGTGGCACACTGCCTATATCGCGCCGAACTATTTCTATGCTTAACCACAGGCTCGTGCGCCGACTAGGGCGCGTTTTAATTTGTCAATGATTTTTGTCTCGGCTTCTCAGCCGGTAGGTCTCAGAGTGGTCAGTGCGCTACTGACAAGAAAAAGGCGCAAGTTGAGCATCCCAACCCCCAGGCGCGGCTGAACGCTTTCGCTCAGCTATGCTGCACAGGGGAAGGAAACGAAATACAAGAAGGTAGAAGTCTAGAGGGAATAGGTCGGCCACCTCGATCGGCAGCCCACCTCCCGAAACAGAAGGGGAAGTATTGAGAGCCTACATAACTTTACAAAACCAACCTTCTCACAGGAACTGCGGCCATATGCTACATCTCCTGCGAGGAAGGCACTCGGGACCCTTGGGTGCGTGATGCCCAAACGTATTGTGGCAGGGAAAGGGCCCGCCACAATATGCTCCTGAGGGCGTAATCATGTTAAATGAGATGCAGGATGAACAAGTTCAGGAAGTGGGTCATGAAAATATTACCCAAAGACAATTTAGCGCCTGGGAATGAATCATTGTGAAAAAGAGAGTAAAAAAATAGGACTTACGCAGTTACTAACACAATTGCTTTTAAGTAACACACAACTTCAGTACACGCCAACTCGACACCAAAGGAAAAAATTACTGATGTGCTCAAGTTTTAAGAATGAGGCAGTGGTGCTGCTGTGAGGCACATCTACATAACATATGAAGTAGATCTGAAAGAAAGATACCTACGGAACAATTGATATACTATGATGGAATACATAAAAGTGAGTAGAGATAATGATGCAGTGTGACATATACACATAAATTATGACTGAGAATAAAAGTAATTATGTAGCCAGAAGCAGACACATACGATGCTGAGATATTCAGACAAAGCACCATAAAGGCAAGCATACACTGTGATTTCGCGAATGATGGAAAACAGGACAAAACATAGAAGTTGAATAAGAATAAGAAACAGCACTTCGTACACACCCTAACTTCGCTTCCTGTATGGAACGTGAAGCTGATGTGGCCATCTCTGACCCTCCACACCTGGACCTGACCATCCAGGTCCCCAGTGGCCACGTACTGACTGTCATGACTCACGCAAGCGAACTCGACACTTTCCTGTTATGGAGAGATAAGAAATAGTTATAAATTTATATTCCCGCTTAAGCCTCCCCATCCCTGATAACTGTAAATTCACATAGGTAGGTAATACACTGTGCTTGACGCCCCGTTCTTACCAAATAAGTTCTTCGGCTGATTGATGAACAATACGTATTAACAGAAAAAGGTTTGCAAGAAGAAATGGCGGCAGAAATTTTTCCTAAAGAACACAGTGATTTCAAACAAAAATAAACAGCTTATCGAGACGCAAGAAAAAACTATAAGCAAGAAAATGCGTATTCCTTAGAATAGGCCAAGGGTACGAGGCAACCTTAACTGTGATCAATTCTAGGTCAGTTTGGCGGTCTAAAATTCATCTGTTCTCATCCACTGTTGACCTAAGTTTACAAATTTGAGCATCTCACTGATAAGGGCATTCAATGCATCACCAGGAACAGCTTGCTTCATGTTTTTGGTTGTACGGTTAATAACAACACACCAGCGGGACCCGTGGAAATTCCACGATTGAACTAAGTTCATACCTTCCAAAATGAACGAGACCATGTTACGGTATTGCAATTTACCCGAGTTTAACCAAATATAACGTAACACACCCTGTCTAAGTTAACGCCCGTCATTTAACCCTGATGAATTCTTACTAGCTTCACCATTGTCTGTCTACCCTAACAATAATTATATTCTCTACGCTAACGTAACCCGTTGGTGACCCGTGAGAATTCAACGATTAGTTAACATTGTCACTTTTTAAAATTTGGCAATCCAAGGCTACGCTATCATAACTTACCCCGTAAATAACGCCAGTCAGAGAGCCACGCCATTAAAAATGACGGCAGTAATTTTGTGATTGAGCTTTTTATTGTTCAGGTTCCAGTGTAGGTTTTGCTGTAAGATAGGTCTCATCCTGCAGGCCTCATATTCCATTAATGAAACGCAAGTCAAGAACGTAGCAGACGTATCCTGCATACCAAAATGAGCATCCTTATATTGTTATTAACTTAAAATAAAAATTTCGTCAGAATGAGCATGATCATTTAGGGTATGGGATTGTTCATGAATGAAAATAGATTCTAAAACTTTCAGGTCGAATTGAGGGCAAGATGATAAAATTTTAAAGTTTTCATTCAAGATTTGATGGCCAGTGTCATGAAATTAATGATCAAAAATTCTACTGTTAATTTAGGTGGTGCGTTGCCCTGTTCTAAAGGATATCTCTTGATGCTGTGACATTCTGACTGTTATTTGCTTTTTGGTCTCACCTATATAAGAAGCAGAACACTGTCTGCATTGGTATTTATAAATGACGGAAGAAGCAAGTGAAAGTGGCAGTTTGTCTTTGAATTTGAATTATGATCCTATTAATACTGTTGGCTTCAATGTTACTCTTAATTGGATCTGTGGATAGAATTTTCAAATGAGAAAAGGCACTTTTTTCTGAAGTTCATATCTTTGAAATATTAAGAACGGTAAGTTAAGATACAAAATTTTGCGGTTAATTGATGGGATGTTTGGTTTACCGTTGTAAATTTTTTATAGTTTTACGGAACACGTTTTGCACTATTTTAATCGGAAAAGAAGAACTTCCGAAGATGTTGAAGCTTGCAATTGAAAATAGAGGATTCAGACAAACCCTGAACGCCTTCACGATCATGCAACTACTTAAGTTAGTTTTAAAATAAGATGGAACGAAAGAATTGTATTTTAAACCGAGACCCGAGAACGTTTTTTTTTTTTCTTATAGACTGAAGTTGTTTTATGTCCATTACTCTTTCTAACTGTTACGGTATGTCAAGAAAATTTATTTTTCCATTAACTTCAGCTTCGCAGGTGAATTGAATTGAGGGATGTTTTGCGTTAAGATAATTTAGAAACTTTGGAATAAGAGAGGGATTACTGAATATTAGGAAGGTATCATCGACGAATCGGCGGTAAAACTTGACTTTAAACTCAAGAGGGCAGTTTTCTAGCCAACGATGTTCGTGGAAGCAGAGAAAAAAGTTCTCGTGAGTCGGACTTAACGGATTACACATTACACATCAGGATTTGTTCTGAATACTCTAGTTTCAATTGCGAGCTTCAACATCTTTGGAAGTTCTTGCAAATTTATTTTCCGATTAAAATAGTGAAAAACGTGTTCCGTAACACTATGCAAAATTTACAACGGTAAACCGAATATCCCATCAATTGAACGCAAAATTTTGTATCGCAACTTACCGTTCTTAGGATTTCAACGTTATGAACTCAAGAAGAAAGTGCCTTCTCTCATTAGAAAATTTTATCCACAGATCCAAGTAAGTGTAACATTGAAGCCAACAGTAACAAGAGGATCATAATTCAAATTCAAAGACAAACTGCCACTTTCACTTGCTGCTCCCGTCATTTATAAATACCAATGCAGACAGTGTTCTGCCTCTTATATAGGTGAGACCAAAAAGCAAATGACAGTCAGAATGTCACAGCATCAAGAAATATCCTTTAGAACAGGGCAACGGACCACCCAAATTTACAGTAGAATTTTTGATCATTTTCATGACACTGGCCATCAAATCTTGAATGAAAACTTAAAAATTTTATCATTTTGCCCTCAATTCGAGCTGAAAGTTTTAGAATCTATTTTCATTTATGAACAATCTCCTAATCCTAAACGATCATGCTCATTCTGCCGAACTTTTTATGTTAAGCTAATAACAATATAAGGATGAAACGCAAGTTGTACAACCATGAGTTTTGCAAGAGCAAAATATCCCCTCTGCAAGATAACGCAAACTATCAGCATGAAATTGGGCGAACGTTGAGCAGCACTAAGAAAATATAGTTCAGTTAAAAGAATTCATCAGAAATGATCAGGGCTTACCGCAAAACTGGATCTCAATCGATATTAGTTGAACCTCAAGCATCGAAATTTGGCTGCAATGTAACTATATTCAATATAAAAAGGCGTCAGCTCGGTGTGAAGTGTCAACTGCTTCTAAGAGATTCATCTAAAGGAAGAATTAGAAAAATGGATTGCGCACGAAAGGAACAAAAACTCCAACAAAGACAAAGTCTCTCGAACTGTTAAGAATATTCAACTGAAAAATATGCGATGCGACATACCTAGCTTATGCCCGACAAGATCTAAAACTCTATCAAAGGTATAGCCTTAGACGAATCCCGTTTAACGAAACAGGAGAACGTTTTTCATACCCATCCAATGACGCTGCTATGGATGCAGCTGAAACCTGTTCAAATTCTACAGAACAGAAGCAACGTTCTTCAGTGACATTTCAGACGCGTGTCATTCTAATTGCTCCTATCTACTGTAATACTGAAAGAACTTGCGCAAATTCAATAGAAAAGAAGAATTGTTTTTCAATTTTGATGCCCTCGGAACCGTATCATGCATACAAAGGTTGAAAAATGTCCCAAGTTAGGCAGTGAATCTAGCAGCTAAAATTTGAACTTGACTCCTTCTCCTATTCTGGTGCAGGGTATCCTAACTACGTATTTGGCTGGCCCTATTAAAAACTTGGAGCGCCACAAGCAAAGCAAACATAATAGGTTGTAAAAGAAATTAAAAGCGGTAGATAAGACAAAAGTGAAATGGTCTTCATATCTTTGCCTTGAAAGTGACTTAAATTTTTCCAGAAGCGCTAAAGAAGACAGCCATGGTTGAAGTTGAACTTCGTGCCAGCGAAAATCAGAGCTTCTTGCAAATTGAAGTTCCCCTACCTTATACTGAAAAGTGTCACGTACAGACACAGGGATGGACGTATGGAAGGACGGTGCTTCAAGCAGAATTAAAATACAGATTTTATTGAAGTTTTAACATCTATCAGTTGTAGGACTATATTTGGTGACATAAGTGGGCCATCAAGTACGGTGCAATTTATGGCTGATCTCATATGAGAGAAGAAGGTGAAATAATTATCCTAGGTACTATCAGTTTCTGTAGCCTCTCAGCTTTTGTAGCCTGAAGTAAAACAATCTTTGCACAAACAGAGAGCCCATGCACATGAGAAAAGAGAGGACAAGTACAACAAAATCCGTTAGAGAGAGCAGACAAATCGAAGAAAACAAAATGGGCAGCGAGAGATGTTCCGATGATTGAAATAACTTACGAAAACTCTGAACGCGATACTAGCTAAATGACGAAAATATATAAAAAACTAACCGTATGACCCAATACCCTACTCATCTGCCCCCTGAAAAGTAGTCAGGCAACTCATCAAGAAGAGGCAATTACAATAACAGTAATTATTATTAGAACTGCACGCTTGCGCTTCCACGGAAAAGTAATGAAGCACAAATGGAGCATTAAAGCAACACCAGGAACGCCCTAAATGCTGCTTATGCGGCTCCATCAAAATGTCATGAATAGCTGACTTAAAAAGACCCGCCATTACTGTTACATAAGATCGCTATGTGTGTACACTTGTCAGCACAGAGGGGCAACATCGTACCTTATCATACACTAAATGAATGATCGTCCATTTTTTTTAGTCAAACGGGACGCAGTTGCACAGACGGCACACGTAACAGCTCTAATCGTAAGTTTTCCAGTTATAGCTGAAGGCACGGAGTAATTTATGGACGAAATTTTTTGGCTGAGTCGATGGTTGATATCTACGTCGCTGTACGTTTGTTCAGCACCAAAAAAACTGATTATCTTGCTTTGCTACGCTGAAAGAGGATTATTNCGGCACACGTAACAGCTCTAATCGCAAGTTTTCCAGTTATAGCTGAAGGCACGGAGTAATTTATGGACGAAATTTTTTGGCTGAGTCGATGGTTGATATCTACGTCGCTGTACGTTTGTTCAGCACCAAAAAAACTGATTATGTTGCTTTGCTACGCTGAAAGAGGATTATTGGCGCTTTCATCTTCTGATGTTTAGACTGAAATCAAAGATCAAGCAGGCAGATGCATGTGAATGTTTGCAAACTTGGAGGGACGGGTTTGGTAGATTTTACGGGTACTTATGGTTACACTCTAATCACGTTAAACGGAGGAGTTTAATCACAGTAGCAATTCCTTAGTACATATCTTGAAATTTGGCGTAAAGTTCATGACCATGACAGACATAAGTTCCATGTATCATCATCACTAAAACTGTCGCTCAAGTTTTTTTCTTCAATTTGTAGAGTTTGATAGCGTGGCGATGTGTTCTTATACGAAATGGCAGGAGAGAAAGGAATACATCGAAGATCAAACAACAGAGGCGTGACGCGGCAGTGAGGCACTCCAGCTTCTTGAGCAGAATCACAACCAAGTCCATGGACAAAGAAGAGCATTCACTGTAATTTTGTCCGAATGAACGAGTACTACATATGGTAATTGTCCAAGTATGGTGACCCAGAGGAGTAAATTTTTTTGCAGAATAGTAAAAAACTTTCATCTGTACCAAATCAAGAAGATTGTAAGATAAATACGTATGGTATGCTAATAGGCTTGGGGTAGGCTGAGAAGTTCGTAGAGACTGAGGTCGGGTTCAGACTATAGTTTTCTGTGTTTTTGCATGCAGTTAAAGTGCTTGAGCGTTTTGTTGCATCCTTGCAAACACAACTATTCACCAAAAGGAAACTAAATTGTTAGCCGTCAGGTCAGTTTGCTCAGCAAGTGTCACCTGTAATGTTACGGATATGTCCTCAATGTTAGAGTGTATTAACACTCAAAGAGCTGTTTGCAAGAATGCAACAAAACAATAGGACAGTTTGTATTGCGTACGGGGAACCAAAAGCTCTATCTTGAGAAAGACCTAAGAGGTGAGATCGAACATATCTAGGATTCAGCTGGGGGTGAATACAGTACCGTCCAAAACTAATGGACAAATTTTCAAAACGGCATAACTTTTCTTGCTAACCATGCCAGGTACTTCTTCTGCACACTATTAGCCATTAAGATGTTGATTATTGTGGCAAGATTCGAGACATGTATGAAGTATAATAAAAAAGTTATGAGCGAAAGGATTTTCTCCTGAAATTTATAACGTCCAAAACTAAGGGACAGACAAGAAAAAAATGTATTTAACTCAATATTTAGCAAAATGGTGGTGAACAATCAATATTGGGTAAATAGTCCCTACTTTCGATTACAGCTTCACATCGTCGACTACATGACCGAATGAGACTCTGGCAATCTTCAACACATGATGGAAAAAACGAACGAGAATACTGGCGCGTATGGCATCGTAAGGGTTCCAAGGCAAACTCATGAAGAGCACCAGAACGCCGAGTATACCTCACCTGAAAAAATGGCTCTGAAAGAAAATCAGACAGTGGATAAGTAGGGCAATTATATATTTTAAACAGTAAACAGACACCACCAACTCTGCGACGATGCGCCAGATCACAAGGCACAACATTATCCGGCATGAACGCACATGGACGAACCACTTTGTCAAGCAAACACACCTGACAATCGGCAGCACAACCCCAGACTACGGAGCAGTATTCCAGAAGAGGGAGGACATAGCACTTAAAGCAACGACGTACCAATCCTACCGAACCGAATACCCTCCAAGCACGTCTCATACGACCAATTTTCTGCAATGCACGTGAGGCAACCAAACGAAAAATGTGGGGCTCAAACGTCACTTTTGGATCAAAATTGACACCCAAGTTTACCAAATCATCAACCACAGGAAGTGACACACCATGCTGTATGAGTGCAGGGAAAGGAAGTCTCAGTTTACGTCACCTAGATACGAGCATGGTCTTAGTTTTGCCTGCATTTAGCCTCACCATCCCACCAAGAACACCGCGAATCAATCACTTCCAAATCATACTGAATAGATTCTGAAACCTCCAATCTATCACTAGGCTTATCGCAAAGAGCCAGCAAAGTAACATCATCAGCGTAACCAACAAGTTTATTAATAAAATCAAACAGATCCGCTGTATAGTTATATAATGAGCAGCAAAAGGCCCAGAACACTACCCTGTGGGACACCAGAAACCACGTCCAAAAACTTGCTCCAATTCCTATCAACAACTACACATTGTCGTCTGTCAGATAAAAACTTACTAATTACCGCGAAAACTGAACCACCAATACCCAACAATGGAAACAATCGGGTACGAAGGGCAATGCTAAGCGTAATTGTGGTCGCAAAAAATTGCTAATTGATAAGGACCGCCGCCGCATTTCACTTGTTCACCGAAATCGCTTTGCATGAAAGAAGGAATTGCTGCTATTACTGGGCGGACTCCTCGTAGATAATGAATCAACATATGGAGTCGTGAAGCTCGTAAGAGACCAACGTTAGCAGCAGCCCAAAAAACCGCTCCTCTGAAATGGACCAGAGCGCGCGCACAATGGACTGGAGAAGCGTCATCTGGTCAGATAAATCACGATTTTGTCTCTATGTAAACGATGCCAGCCTGCCGTCGTGTTCACCGAAGATGACACGAAGCCTTCAACAAAGCCTGTGTGCAAGGAGCGATACAAACAATAGGTCGATCCATCATGTTCTAGCGCTGTTTCAATTACTCGGAAGTGGGCCCTTTGGTAGAAATAATCATGAAACTGAATCAGTAAGGCTACATTGATTTTTTAAATGACCAAGTTGTGCCATTTGCACATTATCTACACAAGGATCGAACTGCTACTTTGCCAATCTTCCAGAATAATAACTGCCGTATACATCGGGCTAGATCGGTCATGTTCTGGCATGAAAACCATTTTCGTTTTGTAAGGCACCTAGAATGGCCGGCTACGTCTCCAGATATGAACCCCCAACGAGAATTTATGGGACCATCTTGAACGACAGGTTAAGCGCCGAGAAGATCCTCAACGTACTTTGTTTGGCTGATTTAAAGAATCATCTGATGCAAGAGTGGTTCCAAATGGATCAAGTGTAGCTACATTAAACATTTTGTAGAGGCAATGCCTACCTGAATTGATGCTATTATACATGCTCGTGGAGGTCTACACCTTACTAGTGACAGGTGACTAATTTTTTCATTTGGTGAGCTTATTAAAAAATTTTGCTCCTTCCCCAGCTCATCATTCACAGTGCTCTATCATGTATTAGCTAAGATAACTGATCACTTTCGCAGCTTGTGGTGAGTGCGTTTCCTTCAGAACTGTCGCACTGAATACATCGATTAGTGCAGAGCAGGGTAGTGGAATCAAATGATTCAAGTCGGACTCCGACTCTTGGCCCTCCAGTATCTGTCTCCTACTTCTTTAAAAAAATAGCATTTAAAAATTCATTTTGCTCAATTGCCTTTAACCAAGATATATAAGGTGGCTACATATATCAACCTAACAAAGTATTTTCTTTACATTAACAGTGATATCTGGCATCATTAGTCCCATTTCAGACTTTCAATTTTCTTATATTCTAATTCATTACTATAATACTTATCATCCAGAAAAACTGTTTAACCTATTAATGACTTGCGTTGGCTTATGTCGATATCCCGTTTTGTTCCTTACTGGCTTTGGATCACACAGGATGTGGGTACAGGGAGATTTATTAAACCCCAATAACTAACTACTATTCAAATTTTAAAAAGAAAATGCATTAATGAGTTTATAAACTAACTTTCGAAATTTTTGGCAATAAACCCATATGCCAGGCAAGTCGGGCTTTCTCCGAACTGTCCGCTAACAGGCCAGGTAGCTACATATTCAATGCCAAAATAATACACCAGCATTTAGCTTAAAAAAATATTTTGCTGGCATTTACAATAGAATCCTTTATTATTTGCAGCATATGTGACTGAAATTATGAAGTTAGTTTATAGAAGATGACTAATAAATATACATCAGGCAAGACTCTGCGCGGACCAATTAGTCAAGAGATGATCAATGGGAAATTCATGGATTGAGCCAAAGAAAATATTTATTCACAACTGCAATATCTTTACAACTCAAGACCAAAAACTTTATCAAATTTTTAAAATTGGAATATTTTTTAAAGTGGTTTTCCAGAGTCAAAGCCTAAATTCAGACTGACTCCTAGAGCAAGTGGGTTTCCAACTCCACTTCAAATCTTCTGCCTTAGAGGGCAATGATTGTGTAACGTTCAGTGTGGAATTATCTTCCTTAGGTGTGTGTAAATTTTTGCGGTGATTATGCTTTATCACTGAACTAATAATTACCTCCGCCAAAGAGGTTATGTTTTTTGTCCGGGTTGTCTGTCTGTCCGTTTGTTAATTTGTCTTTCTGTCTGTCACCAAGATAACTCAAAAAGTTAAGGACAGATTTTGACGAAATTTACAGGGATTGGCAGGTATGTTAGAAGGAACAGATGATTAACTTTTGGTGAATATCCGTCTATTCGTTTGTTTGTTCGTCTGCCTTCTTTTTCTCAATTTTTGTGATGACCTGTTTGTTCACTCGTATGTTTTTTGTTTTTGGCTGTGGTTGATGTTATGTTTGTTAGCGCAATAATTCAAAAAGTTTTGAGTGAATCTTTATGAAACTTACAGGAATTGTTAGTAATGTTTAAAGACATGAATAATTAAATTTTAGTGCAGATCTGCTTATTCAATTCTATGTTTGAGTTGTGTTTATAATAATGTTTGTTACGCAATAACTCAAAAAGTTTTGATGGATCTTTATAAAATTTGCAGGAGTAGTCAGTATTGTTAAAAGATATACTGTAAATGATTAAATTTTGGGGCAGATAGGTTGGTTCGTTTGTATGTTTGACTTACGTTTGTCATAAGGTTTGTTAGCAGCATAACTCCAACAGTTATGAAAGGACCTTTAAAAAAATTTGCAGAAACTGTTAATACAATTACAAGGCATAAATTATTAGATTTTGGAGTTGATACAAAAGAAATCATGGTTTCAGATCCAATTTGAGTTTTTCGTTACCGTTGCCTTACGGAGATATGCACTCTCAGAGTGCTCTAGTTCCTTATTATTAACTCCGCCAAGGAGTTTATGCTTTTGTCTGTCACCAAGATAACTCAAATTATGAACCGACCTTTACGAAATTTTCAGGCATTTCTAAGAATGTTGACAATAACAGGTGATTTCCTTTTGGTGAAAATCCGTTCATCTGTTTGTCTGCCTATTTTTCTCAGTGCTGGAACTCAAAAAGTAATAGACGGATTTTCTTGAAATTTACATGAGTTGTTAGCTTTCTTACTAAGAAGAGTAGCTAAATGGCCAAATTTTTGTGATTTGTTTGTTTATTGCAGTGTTTAATTTTGTTCTTGTTAACGGAATAACTCAAAAAGTTCTGACTGGATTTTTATGAAATTTTCAGGAGTTGTTAGTAATGTTAAAAGACATAGCAGATTAAATTTTGGTAATGATTGGTTGGTCCGTTTGTGTGTTTGACTTAAGATTGTCATAATGTTTCTTTAGCAGCATAACTTAAACAGTTATGAACGGATCTTCAAGAAAATTACACAAATTGTTAATACAGTACAATCAAAAGGCCCAAATGAATAAATTTTGGTGTTGATACAAAGAAAATCATCGTTTCAGAACCAATCTGAATATTTGTTATCGTTGCCCTGCTTGGCGGAGGTATGTGCTTTCAGAGTGCTCTCTAGTAATGAGTGTTGTATTCGCCTTGATCTTGATTACTAGTTAAATTGTCAAATATCTACATTAAATATTGAATTGCTAATTGCACCAGAGACCTTGTTCAGTTGTAACGTTTATTATAATTCAGTTTCAGGTATTAGTATTTGAGATTATATCCGTCATTATTTGCTTAGCCTTTCTTGTACAATGTACATGCCAACACCAGCAAAGGTATTCCCTGGTTAGCCAATACTGTAGGTAGAAACAGCAATAGGCCAAAAGTTATAAGTTCGAGGTACAATAGCTTGGGAGTGAACTCTTTCGAGCCGTTACGTCAGACCCTTTGACAAGATAAATATACAGGGCCGAGGAGAATAGGGTTGTCAGAACAACTCACTTTACTCACCACATAATAATTAAAAATACATTCTAGTGACAGCACTCACCGAATGACCGCTGCATTTTAGTAAAAGGGCCCCAGTGTAGCAATTGAATACGCCACCTGAGTCATCCAGACTGCCTGTTGCTACGATGTTGCCACATCTGGACACACAGCAGCACAGCACAGAATCTGCAGGATAAAATGTGCATTACCAGCATCAGACAGAGACTCAGATGCCCGACCAAAATAATGAAAAAATGTGAGCTAGCTGCGTCAGACAGTGTATGTACTAAGATGCTCCGCCAAAAAGTATGAGAGTAATTTCAGACAACCCTGGTTCACAATCAATTTGTAAAAGAAACAGATTTTCTCAAGAATAAATGTGGATGATGGAACAAAAATCTAGACATTGCTCTCATAGTTATTGATGGCGTTCTAATTATTGCACGCTTTTCTTTCTCTCTCTCTCCATCATTGGAGTACTGTAGATCTGGCACAATTTTGGAAGAATTTCCTTTCCTAATAAATTTTCTCTGCTGCTCACATCACAGAAGGCATGCAGTTTCATGCTATTCGTAGTAGACTCGCAGCGGCTTCCTATTACCAGGAGATGGGTATTTTTTTACTTGCACTAAGGTGATGTTCTTATGTCAGGTCGTTCAGTGAAATACCGGACTTTTTATTCACCACATTTAAAAGATTATAATTTTCATATTTTATGCCTACAGCAACAGAGATATGCTCACCAGACCCAATCCCTAGAGTTCATTGTTGCTGTAATGGTAAGCAGTGAAAGAGGACGTGCTGAACATCGCCCACATTCACAGTTCATCGAGCAGGCACCTCCGCGGCGCTCTCAACCCAGCATGTCTTAAGAACGGAGCTGGGATGTGACCACACTGCATCCTGACCAGCTGGACACGACCCTCCCGCGGGCAGGGAGCCTTCGTTTGCGGCTATCGAGGAAGGCCAGTTTCCTAGCAAGGAATTAGGCTTAAGAGAGGGAAAAGTGTCCAGGAGATAAGATGTGCACACTGGAAAGACAGGGAAGTGTTGGGAGGGCAAGAGGGGAGGTTGTGTCATGTGGACCTAGACGTCTAGGGGTTGGTCCATGCTGCTGGAAGTAGTGGAGTGGGTGAGATAAGGAGGGGTGAAAGTTGGCGTCCATCAAGCTCGTCTGATACAGAAGTGGTAGAACTCTAGCTTCCTTGTGCAGATATGCAAAACTACTAAGCGTGTGTAGCCCCAGGGTAATCGGGATAACTATGTTCTGCATTGTCTGGCTCTGAAATCCCTGTAGGTAGGGCCGTAATGAGGTGTGCTGTATCAGAGGATAAAGCTGCGAGCACGTACCGGGTCTTGCAAAAGTTCTGTTCCACTTCATTCTACATGTTTGTGGTCAGTTTTAAATAATAAATTTAATTATCTGTGACTAGAAGTCTAGCGGGAATATGTCAGCCACATTGATCGGCAGCCCATCTCCCGAAACAGAAGGTACAAAACTAACCACATCAGCAGGAACTGCGGCAAGTTGCAACATCCCATGTGGAGAAGGCACTGGGGAACCTTGGGGTTGTGAGGCCCAAATATAGTGTGGCAGGGAAAGGGCCCGTCAGAATATGCCCCTGAGGGCTGGAGTCAGACCAAAGTACGTTGAGGATCCTCTCGGCGCTTAAGCTGTCATTCAAGATGGTCATATAAATTCTCGTTGGGGTTCATGTCTGGAGACGTAGCCGGCCATTCTAGGTGCCTTACAAAGCGAGAATGGTTTTCATGCCAATGCATGACCGATCTATCCCGATGTATACGCCAGTTATTATCCTAGAAGATTGGCAAAGTAGCAGTTTGATCCTTGTGCAGATAATGTGTAAATGGCACAACTTGGTCATTTAACAAATCAATGTAGCCTTACTGATTCAGTTTGAAGATTAGTTCAACCAAAGGGCCCATTTCCGAGTAATTGAAACAGCCCTAGAACACGATAGATCCACCTCCTGCTTGTATCGCTCCTTGCACACACGCTTTGTTGAAGGCTTCATGTGATTTTCGGTGAACACGACGGCAGGAGGGCATCATTACATAGACAGAATCGTGATTCATCAGACTAGATGACACTGCTCTAGTCCATTGTGCGCGCGCTCTGGCCCATTTCAGAAAACGGTTTTATGGGCTGCTACTAACATTGGTCTCTTACGAGATACACAACTCCATATGTTTGTTGCATGGAGTTCTCTACGAAGAGTGCGTCCAGTTAGCAGCAATTCCTTCCTTCAGGCGAAGCGATTTCAATAAACAAGTCATGAAATGCGGGGGCGGTCCTTATCAATTAGCAATTTTTTAAGACCACGATTACGCTTAGCATCGTTTGACCTTTGTATCTTACTGTTTCCATTAATTGAAGACAAGCAAAACAGTACGACATGACACACCATCTAACTCCGCTACTTCCTTTACTTGATGTCCCTCAGATCGACCAATAGCGATAACTCCTTTTTGCCATTTTATGACATCTTGCTTTCTTCTGATTGTTCCAGAGCAGGTCAGCAACACGTTTACACCTGGGCAGCTGTGAATGAAGACTGGTGCCTCCAGAGTGCTTCCACATAACCTATACTTCTATGGGGTTCAAAATTCTGCTATTATACATGCTCATGAAGGTTCTATAACTTATTAGCAACAGGTGACTTATTTTTTGTCCGGCTAGCTTATAATATGGAAGATAAATGCTGGAGTTTCCACATTCTCTAGCAGACAGGTCCTCGAAGAACGTTGGTACATCGTAGACGAGGGTGATGAATGTGAGTACTGGTGACCCAGGAAAAATAATGGCAAAGAGTAGGACCGCAATGAATGAGAGCAGAAGATTTACTAAAAAGGTAGTGAGAGTCTCAGGCAGTTTTATTGCAAGCTTTCACGCCATAAGTAGAGAGACGTTGCCGGCTTATTGCTAGCCGCAAAGCTAAAAATGATCGAATGAAAATTGAAGTTAGTAGCTAATGTCTGCACATTCAAGCATTAAAATCACTAGACACTGTGGCTGAGGATAAAAAATTTGTCAGCTAAAATTCCTCTGGATGCAGACCCAGAGAAGTGCGTCTAGAAATTATGCAGCGAACTAACTGACGATTGTGATCTTTTGCCAATAACTTGAATGATGCCCGTTGAATGGAATAATGCAAAATTATAATATTGCTTATCTCTTGACAGTTCCCAAACTCCCAGCTACCTTTAATTTACATCAACTGTGGTGAGTAAATTGAGTGCTTTTATGCCTTTACTGTATAGCTAGAGAGTAATATTGTGTTGCTATACTTAATATATTGTTCATAACATCTGGGTATTGCGAGTCTTTTCCATAAGCTGTTGTAAAATAAAAAAGAAAGCGAATAGCGCTGTACGTAATGTAATTTTGTCAAAATTTCGGAAGCCATCAAAAAATACAAATGAACATAGCAGACAAATTTTTATCATCAGCATAAATTCTGTGAGGAAACAAATTGGTTGTTGTAATAAACTGCTCACAATAAACCAAAATATTTCCAGATATAGAATTGTCCTGTGCACGGCAACTAGTCCCTACCGAAACATGATTTTTATTTGTTGGAACTGTGTCGACTTATGAGCAGTGATTTTTGAAAGTCGTGAGATCACTGAATTGTCGAAGAATACGAGCTATGTTGTTGAGAGGGTCATTTTCTTCCCTCGGCTTGAATTGACTGAATGCTTGAAATTTTGGAGTTCATCTTGAATTGATGGGTTTTGGATTATGTGAACAATTGAATCAAGAATTTTGAACAAGAGTCAATTTGGTGAATTGAAATTGAATGACTTTTCAACAAGTTCTTCACAAGTTTTTTCAATGAGCTCTTCCTCGACAATGCAGAAGAAAGATTTTTGACATCAGCCTTTTCTCAACTACCTTGAGTTGCTCGAGTTTTGCTAGTGGTTTTCGCATTTCCGACATCTTTGTTATTAATTGTTCGATACTAGACTCGAGGTAGCTCGCGCACTGATCATAATGATTAAGGAAATAACATGCTGAAACACTATGAGGAGTACGCGAGCTACCTCGAGTCTAGTATCGAACAATTAATGACAAAATGGAGGCTTAAACTTTCTGACTATAACTATTTACAGTGAATAAATTACCGGAAGTGTCAATAAGGATTCATGGAAAACTGTGAAAATGAATTATCAACCAAAGGTGACAAACCGTGGAAGACAATGTAAAAGTAGGAATCTATATATTGACCCCCAGCTGAATCCTGGATTTGTTCGATCTCACCTCTTAGGTCTTTCTCAAGCTAGAGCTTTTGGTTCCCCATACGCAATACAAACTGTCCTATTGTTTTGTTGCATTCTTGCAAACAGTTCTTTGAGTGTTAATACACTCTAACATTGAGGACATATCCGTAACATTACAGGTGGCACTTGCTGAGCAAACTCACCTGACGGCTAACAATTTAGCTTCCTTTTGGTGAATAGTTGTGTTTGCAAGGATGCAACAAAACGCTCAAGCACTTTTACTGCATACAAAAAACAGAAGCCTATAGTCTGAACCCGACCTCAGTTTCTACGAACTTCTCAGCCTACTCCAAGCCTATTAGCATACCGTACGTATTTTTCTTACAATCTTCTTGATTTGGTACAGATGAAAATTTTTACTATTCTGCAAAAAAATTTACTCCTCTGGGTCACCATACTTAGACAATTACCATATGTAGTACTCGTTCATTCGGACAAAATTACAGTGAATGCTCTTCCTTGTCCATGGCCTTGGTTTTGATTCTGCTCAA
>LQNS02278145.1:6149917-6162333 GCA_001587735.2 Parhyale hawaiensis
TGCATCAGCGTGCAACACCATCAGTGAGCATCACCCTTCGCCCCTCCCACTGTGGCCTGTGACCTGCCACGCCATTGGCTGCCTTGAGACTGTACTTGCTGAAAGGTTCAGGAAAAAAAAATTCGCGCCCGGGGCTTCTCCTGTTGGAGCGGTTGTTATCTTTTGCATTTAGCCGTTTACTCCGTCGTGCCATAGCCACAGATATCAGCGGCACCAGGTTCCCCCTGGGAGGGGGACCGGGAATTAAGCCGCATCTAGGTCGGTGCTAACAGAGGCCCTCTAGGCTGGTTCTAACACAGGCCATCTAGGCCAGTTCTGACACAGGCCATCTAGGCCGGTTCTAACTCAGGCCATCTAGGCCGGTTCTAACACAGGCCATCTAGGCCGGTTCTAACACAGGCCATCTAGGCCGGTTCTAACACTGGCCATCTAGGCTGGTGCTAACACAGGCCATCTCGGCCACTCCCATTAGTGGTTTCGTAGTTTCGGGGCTTCTGCTACAAAAACCGCTTATGATAGCCAAAATGCTATAGTGCACCTGAGAGTACCTGGGGCGCAGTAACCGAGTGTACACCAAGTCTACGCTAGGCATAGGCTCCCTGGAAGGCTTCTGGAAGATCTGAGGTACGTCTGGGACAGGGTCCCTGACCAAAACCGTTTTCCTGCCAACGTTGTCCATATCGGGGCTAGAGTCGGTAACCGACCCCTGTTCCACCATAACAAAGGGAGCTTGCCCGAGGCCTTGGTCCTCCCTGAATGTGTCAGCCAGTTCAGGAAGTAATTGCCTGGGTTTTAGGACCCATATTTCAGTCACCTCCCTCGTTACTTGGCACTGTACGCTGGATGTCGATGTACTGGTACTGACGGCCCGGACTGCTCCTGAAGGTGGAGTAAGACTCAGGCCAGTGGCAGACTTAGTACTGTGGATTCCGTTGAGGCACAGATACTATACCGCTGGTTGTGAGGGTAAGGTACGTCCCTCATTTAATTCTAGTGGTCTCTGAGCTGACCGGCATAGCTGTTGGTCACTTTATAGACAGGTCGCCCAAGGAGTGCACGGGCGTGCCTGCGCTGCACCAGCAGTCTTCTTTGGCGGTCTCCGCCACTGTAGGTTTCACCTTGAGTCGTCCCTATACGTTTCTGTGTTTGGGGCAGTCATTCTCTGAAAGTTTCGGGACCCCTACCTCGGGGGTCCCACAAGCTGGCCCCAAAGAAAAAAGGGGGCTGTAACCCCGGCGCCAAATCCGCCGAACCAGGAGGCCAATTATTGTATTGTGCTGAGGCTCCCCTCGGATGTCTCAACAGTAGTCAGGACCATAGCCGCAAGGGCCATAGGGTCCACGCCGGGGTGAGCCGAAGTTCTCTTGACCTCGGTGCTGTCCTACGCAGTCTTGCGTCCAGACCATTTCCTTGCAACTCCCTTCGATGGGGATTTGTAGGCAGGTTGGGTAAGGTGAGGGGCCTTAGTGGAACCTCGTCCGGGCAGGGAGTCAGGCGTTAAGGAGCGCCGAAAACTCCCTCTGGACGTTTGTACATGTGTTAGGACCGTGGCAGCGAGGGTTCCAGGTTTAGGTCGCGGCTATGTGACTTCAAGCCGCGACTATCTGACCTCAACGTCTCCAAGCGTATTGGGCTGTCACTGTGCACCTCCACAGTAGGACTCCCCTTGGATAGGGAGTTGTAGCCAGGCTTGGGCAAGATGGATCTGCCTTTTGGCGGAGCGCTTGCTCAAGACCAGAAGTCAGATAAAATGCGCCGTGACCCCCGCTCAGAGGTCTCATAAAGATGTCAAGATTGTAGCAGCAAGGGCTACCCTGACCTCAACTCTTCCAATTGCGATGGCTATTGAACAAGTCACGGAGGCCCCCTTCAGGATGATGCCGTAGCCGCTTCGGGAAGCTGGTGCAGCTACAGGACACTGCCAGCTCGGCCGAACTAGGAGGCAAACGTTTAAATTGCACTGGGACCCCTACTCAGAGGTCCCACGCTAGGATCAGGATCATAGCAGCGCAAGGTCCGGGCCTTTCTCTGGCTTGTGCCGAGTTCCTTGAACTTGGAAGCTCTCGAGCACTGAGCTATCTCCGGACCTGGTCAATGGAGGAACTCCCCCTGGCGAGGATTTGCAGCCAGGTTTGGGTATGGTGGCTCAGTACCTTCAAGAAGGCAATGGCCCCAAACCAGAAGGCCAGATATTATAGAGCGCAGGACCCTTACTTGGACGTCCCGTATGATGGTCAGGATCGTAGTAGCGAGGGCTGCAGAGGACTCGCGGGGCTAAACCGCGGCTCCCCTGAACTCAAGGCCTCATGCGCACTGGACTACTTCCGGACAAAGTCCACGGAAGGACCCCCTCTAGATGGGGGCTGTAGCCAGTTCGGAAGGAAGGAGCAGACACAGCACACTGCCCACTCGGCCGAACTAGGAAGCAGGAGTTTAAAGTGCACTGGGACCCCTACTCAGAGGTCCCACGCTAGGTTCAGGATCGTAGCAGCGAGGGCTCCAGGACCCCCGCAGGACTAAGCCGCGGCTCCCCTGAACCTAAAAAGCTTCCGTGCACTAGGCTACATCTGTATATAACGGAAGGGCCCCCGTCTGGGTCGGGGGCCGTAGCCAAAACCATCAAGTCGTTGTAGAAAACTTTTTTTCAAATAGCACATCTCCGCTCCTCCCCCAAATTATAATTATTTAAAGCTTCACCACTGCCAGCAAAATTTCTAATTTTGCGTTTCAAAGTTTTATTAATTTTTCAAATTCAGATTCTAATTTGGAATATTCAATAACCCCACGCTAGACTCTTGTCTGTTTCTGATAGCTGAAGGCAGCATACCAGAAATGAAGACTAAGCTCACTGAGTGGAGGGGATTCCAAAAGGGAATGCCGAATTCAAAAACTTCAAAAAATCTCTAAAGTTGCAAAGTTTTCCAAATTTCTAAAAGATGAATTTGATTTAGTAGTAACTTCCTTAGTAACTTCAAAAAATCTCTAAAGTTGCAAAGTTTTCCAAATTTCTAAAAGATGAATTTGATTGGAGAATGGATTCTCGAACTCCAGATAAAATTCCAAGTTGTTTCCAAATTGTAGACTAAAAAGCCAAAAACTCCCAAAATTTTCAAAGTTTTGGTCGAAGTAAGAATTTACGAATTTAAAAAATTCAATTTCTCAAATTTAATCAAAGTATCAACAGGCCCTAGGCCCTAAGGGAACTAAGTCCCTATCAGTGATATCGCAGTATAACAACATATAATTTGCTTCACTATATTAAAAGGCAAGGCTCCATGGACTTCTCAAAATTATTCTAATTTCTAATTCTAATTTCAAAGTGTCGATCGCGGAAGCTCAAAATATTTCTGAGTCCAAGGAGCTGTACTGTTTCAGAGTTAAAGTTAAAGTTCCTCTATTAGCAATTTCCAGTGCAATTCCATTCATCTCTCAAACAGAGTCAACTCTCCACGTCCCTAAGCGCATATCCACCGCTTTTCTCTGCCATGCTATGCCGGATTCTAGGCCGGAGGCGTACTTTAGTGTGAATAAGGAGGCCCAAGGCTTAGGAGAGATAACTCTGTGTCGAGGTATAAATAGGAAGTGAGTTTTTGAAAATTACCAGAGAATTCATAAAGTTCTAAGTCTTCTCAATTTAGAAAGTTTCGATAATCTTCAAGAATTTCAAAACGATTCAGTTCAAGTGCTCTCAGTGTCTGGTAGTGACGTGACTAAGTCCAAAAGAAGGACAAAGTATAAAACTTCATTCAAAATTCAAAGACGGCCGTCAGGTACCAGAAGTTCTCAGAAAAAACCTAAGTCCAAACTAGGAATTAGGTTAAGTGTAGACCAGATGATCCATTCTCGGGCTAAGTGTCGTTGAGATATTCCATTCTGAGGCTAAGTCTCAATAAGACCTTTCCATTCTGAGACTAAGTCCAAAAATTGTTCTAGAAAAATTGTCCATGTCCATACTACTGGATGAGAAAATTTTTTTTAAGTCCCAAAGGCACCCACTGATTCTGAGTTAAGAGTCTCAAAGGTGGGAGGTCTAAACTTCACAGAAACGCCTAACACCGAACTCAGCTCAGATTTTGGCATGAATACTGAGGAGAGACCTCACAAATCATGGAAAAATGGAAAATAGATTGAATGTTCCAATGAACACTTTTACAGTGGTGAAGCGAAGCAGAGTACCTCTGTTGGTAGCACTTAGACTCGCATAGCCGAGGCTTCTCCATGACAGGACAGGTCAGAGTCGTCACTCATATAAGACAGATAAGTACTCTTTTATATTTTTTCAAAATTTCATTATTTTTCCATGATTTGTGAGGTATTTCTTCAGTATTCCTGCAAAAATCTGAGCTGAGTTCGCTGTTAGGCGTTTCTGTGACGTTTGGACAAAGTCTCAGATTTTTTTTTTATCTGGTCATGCCTCCTTTTAATCCTCACCCTTATTCCTCCTTGCAGACTACATCAGGCCGGCCAGTACACTCCAGCCTCACCTGAGTTGTACGACGAGCGATTACTCTTATGTGGTCTCCAAAAAGGATGGGCTTTTGGGAAGGTCTGAAACTCCAGAGGTACTCTGCTTCGCTTCACCACTGCAAAAGTGTTCATTGGAACATTCAATCTATTTGCAGTGGCTTGCTCCGCTGAGTACCTCTGTCGGTAGCACTGATGTGCTCACAGCAAAGCGGGAGCGACGCAGGGAGGGCTTTTCGGAGCTCCTTCATGGAGAGTGCTGGCCCCTGGAAGTGTTGTTTGTGTTCGCGCAGGCCCGTAGTTTGAAGCTGGCCGCTTCCTCTGTGAACAGAAGGCAGAGCAAACAGACCGCTCACCAGCTGACTACAGGCAACTGCTTCTCCCCTGTACCCGTTTATTTATGCAAGTAATGGAATCCTTTTCGGATTCCTGTCCGTTAGACGTCGGATTCTATGTGTAAAAGCAATGGGAGCAGTTGCCTGTAGGTGCGACCGCCCCTGGAGGTTGAATTTTGTGTACTAGAAAAGATCGTATAATACGACACACACAGACAAGTAATTTTTAGCGCTTACCGCTCTGTCAGGAGAGGCTTTCTCGCTGTTGTGGAGACGTTCTGTCCACCTAGTCTCAATAAGTCGTTATGACTCTCTTAGCGAGCACTGGTGTTGCCTCCTCCCAACCTCTGGATCTTCTTGAAGATCAGTGGTAGACTTAGACTTTCCATAAGTCTCGTAGGTACTAAGAGGTAATAGAGCGGTTATAAAACAGTGCTTAACCTGTTGCACCAGTCACCCTCTGTGGTCGCCAGGTAGGGTAAAAAAACTTTTTCAATTTTTTTTTTTTTTTTAGCAAGACCCTTCAGAGTCTGCTATGTTAAATCGCAGGGACTAGACATGCCCTAAGGGAGCTCTGGGACTTCCCCAGAACATGAATTGCTGGTGCTTTACAATTACTCCCAAGTCCCTCACTGCAATGGGATAAGAGCAGGGTATATACCATAGTTCACCTCACCCGACTGTCTCTCTCGAATGTGCGAGGGCGTGAGGTGTGTCAGGTAACAGAAAAAATAAAAAAAAATTCCAAGTTTTTTTTTACAAGCCAACCCCCAATTTAGGTCTCAGGGAGTGGTCCTTATATCGGATCTTCTACAGGGATTTAACACCTGTGCATAAGGATAGCCAACAGATCTATCCCTTTAGTTGTTATCAGCCTTTGTTCCGGGCTGCTGGTGGAGCTTTTCGACGGTAAGATGTCCCGCGTTGGCTCTGTTGTTGCGCTCCGCCCAGGCATCAGACTAGGTCATACGTCTGGGGGCTGGCCGTCGCTACCTTTGACTGTACTCAAAGTTCGCCCACTGAAATCGCGGTTGGCGTGGTCTGTGTATACTACTGCATCCGCTGGTTGCGTTGGCCCCTCAGGACAATTGTGCGGCTTATTGCTAGCAACTTAGACTATGCCGTATGCTAGGTTCTTAGACCGAAAGTTTGTTGGTCCGGCTTCCCGTGCTTGGTGGGGCCCGGTTTGGCGGATTTGTCATTCAGAGGGAACCCTCTGCGTAAGGAGTTAAGGCAGTTCTCTGTGATGTCTTACTCTATCCGCGCTTATAGCCGTGTGCTCCGACATAGAGAAATGTAGGGGAAAACATAAATCCTGGCTATAGGGGCATCGTCATCGGAGATTGGCGGTGTCGTCGTCATGACAACAGTCCCGTCACTGTAGTGAAGGGGCTAAGAATCTGTAGGGAGTCGGCGGACCCCCTTAGTTGACGTAGTGATCGCTAAAAGGAAGAGCTCGAGGGAGCTTATCCTCTTCAATGCTCCCTTCCTTTTTGCAGTAGGTACTATGTTTGATTTTTCCCTTATGGCTGTTTCCGAGGAAACCCTGCTTGGGCGGTTCCAAATCGCCATCCGCCTATAGCCCTCTGTATCCGTCGCTAGGGACGCGGCGCTAAGACTGGCAGCTAAGCTGGTCAGCTCCGGCAGTACTGTCTAGCGACACTTTGGCAAAACCCATTGGTTTTTGCCTTAAACGCTAGTTGAAAACTTTGGGTGTGTAACCCTCATCACGCAAAGCAAATCTTGGTTTTCAACTTCCGCTTGGAGTCGCAAAAGAGGGCCTCTTCTACCTTTTATAACTAGTTCGTTGTTTGAGAAGGTTTTGGTGGCCGGGCCTCAGTCTCGGACGTAGATTAGTTCGTGCGTCTGAGCACTGTGGCATCTGCGAAAACGAAGCTATTACCCGTTAGTCGAAGTAGCTTACGTTGTCTTGATCTCTTGGGCCGGACCAAACGTGTCCGCTGTCGAGAAGGCGAAAAGAATTATGCCCTGCGGGCTGCGGCTTCCTCCGAAGCCAGAAAGGGTAAAACCCGATCGTCTGGAAAACTTTCTGCGTAGAGGGAGCAAAGATCCGTGTGAGATAGTATACTCTCACGTTCTCACCTGTTCCCGAGAAATTCGCGTCTTTTCGGCTTTTCTACGTAAGAGGAGGGCACAAAGAGTTGTACGAAGGAGTGTTTCCTGCCTGTGGGGCTACACTACCGTCGCGGCGCTGATTCTGGTCAGAGAATCTCCATCTTCCGACCTATGGACGATTTATAGGGGGTTCTTCCTGTAGTTTCTTTGGCCCGATTCGCCACCCGGAGCCGTAATTCCGGTGGTATTAGCATGCATATATCAGCGCTTCAGAGGCCTCTGTTTATGTTGAAAATGTCTTATTTACGATGTGACTATACTGTAGGCGAAGTCTAGCAGCTATAAAGATAGTGTCTTCCATGAGCTTCTTTTAGAACCTCGTATTAGGTGCGGAGTTTTCTTAGGAAGCCAGTTTAGAAGAATGCAAGGGCCTCCTTCCTTGTCCCACCTTCGTGAACCGCAAGCGGGGGGAAAAGAGGCGAAGTAAAGGCACTCCTTTACTGCCACGCAAATAAGGACTCTCCGGTTTTATCACTTCGTTTGTCTCCGTTTGTCTCTCAAACAGTTCTTGCGTAGCCGGAGTTTCATACTCGCTACTTCCTGTTGGCGTCAGAGCAGTACGGCATTAAAGGAGTATTCCCCTCTGGATTTCAGTCTCCGCGAAAGTTTACCCCTTGGAGCGTGTGACTCAGAATGTTAAACCAGCGCCTTCGGGTCACTAACGTTCACTATGGCGAAGTTGCGAGTTAAGGTGGGTCTCGGTTTTGGCTAAGATGGAGAGGCTTCATCTATATTACCAGCCGCAACTTGGAAGGTAGTCTGTCTGCGTTCTTGGTCGACGAGCCGAGTGGGCCTAAAACTTCTCTTAGGCCTCTTGGGGACGCCTATCTTCGTGGGCTAAGAGTCGACCCTGAAGTCATCTTCATGATGACGAAGTTTCCCACAATTTACTAAGAGGATATTTGGTTTCGTTGTGTTTTCCATACTCTTCTCTGTCCTGTGTGTCTCAGAATAGGACTGTGTACCCCTGTAAATATGCCTGGTATCGTGACCACAGTGTAGGCGCACGAGCTAGGTAGTCTTATTTATCAACTCGACCCCGACCGAAGTAGGGCTTAACCCTGTAGAAATTCGATCAGGTGTCTGTAACGGTCTGTAACCTGCGTTGAAATTTACCTAAATGCTGTTATGTTTGCTTTGTCTTGTTTCTTTTTACACCATTCATTTTATTGATTTAACTAGGTACTTGAAGTTTGATTTATTTTACAGGCTCCACAGAGTAATATTATATCACAGTTAAAGATACCTACGCATGATTCTGTCATCTCAATCATAATATCTATAGCCATTACACCCGATGGTAAGCTGTATTCACAATCTCATAGGATCGTATCGAATAGGTTTAACACGTCAGTTTTGTGCCATATTATAGTGTTTCTATTGTTGCTTCAATTGTTGTATTTGATATTCATAGAAATCCAAAGTCAACATAATTCTCGATGTAATAGTTGCAGTGATTGTAATTGATAACTTTGCGTAATTTGAAATTACATTTGTATATATTGCCGGAACAACAGATTCATAAACAAACCGTACTGTAACTGTTCATATTTCAGCTTTCATATTTAAACCATGTATAGTCATGTAAACCATAAGTACGGTTCATTTACAGGAAACTCTCACTATTACGGGCTTGAAGCAAGCTTTTGCTGTTTGGCAGAGTTGTGTACTTACGTTGCTGTCAAGGTGTTCCCACCATTTGCTGCTTCCCGCCTTAGTTCGACTTGCTCTTATAACCGCCGCATCAGTCACGCAAGTTCACAAAACACTGTCATCTATCTGTTTGTAGTAACAATGTATGGGATTTAAACTTATCTTGTGGTCATAATTATTTGACTGAATCTATAGAATTATTGATCCATCATGTATCTTATAAAGAATCAGATCACTATGTACAATCTGTAACTATTGGTGACTAGAGAAATCATCATTATAATCAAATATGGTCGAAAGTAATAGGGTTGAAGTAAACTTATCAAATAGTTCTAACTTTAGATTATCATCTAGATTGACTTTTGTCACTTCTCTGTCTACCAAGCTAACAGATACTCAGTTATCAAAAATTTAAACTACACAACGCAATGTATAGCGATTATTGGTCTCGCGTTTGTGGTGTCATTAATAATATGAAAATGACAGATGACTGGGTTTGAATGATACCACAACAATGCGACTGATAAGGATTGTTGGACTGTATCCTGGACTGCGCTTCTTACAGTGGCCAGTAACCGAATAGTCTGCTCAGGCCCTCTCGGTCTGAGAGAAGCTAACATAGGTTACGAGGCCGGTTCCTAACACCAGTCATCTAGGCTGGTGCAAACAGCGGCCATCTCGGCTACTCCCCTTGGTGGTAACGTAGTTTTGGGGCTTCTGCTGCGAAACCGCTTATGAGATCCAGAACACTATAGCGTATCTGAGATTACCCGGGGAGCAGTAGACGAAGTTATGCCAAGTCCACCTTAGGCAGAGGCTCCCCGAAAAGGCTTCTGGAGGTTCTGAAGTATGTCTGGGACAGGGTCCCTGACTAAAACCGTCCTCCCGCCAATGTTGTCCATATCGGGGCTAGGTTCGGTAACCGACCCTTGTTCTTCCGAAACGAAGAGAGCTTGTCCGAGGTCTTGGCCTTCCCTGAATGCGTCCGCCGGTTCAGGGAAATAACTGCTTGGGCCTCAGGACATATAGTCCTGTCACGCCCATTTGTTACGTGACACTGTAAGCTGATGTCAATGTACTGGTTCTTGTACAAGTTCGCTATTCAAGTATCCTACAATCTGACAGCAAACTGTACTCGTGTGTCATTAATCTAAGTACATCTTTCTTCCCTCGACACACGCAGGATTTTCATTTTGTCAGAATGATCTCACCGAGGACGGCCAAGTACGTGGATTCTAATTCCATAAATGCCAAGGAGGTATGAGTCGGCTTGGATTTTGGTGGAAAGTCTGTCGACTGATGCTAAGTGCTACCACAATTGCTTCACCTAAAGACATCGGTTGAAAACACGTTGACTTACATCAATAATTTATTGGAGGAACCAGCAGGTGGAGGTACATCGGCAGCTATTCCATCACAAACGGAGAGGGCACCTTAAGTTGATGGATGACAAGCTTCAACTGACCTATCAAGTACATTTCGCCCTAACAACAACTCCTATCCGTGAATTTACAAACAAGCGAACATCTTTCATAAATAAATCCTAGAATATTCGACATGGTCAGACAAGAAACTTGAGCGGATGCAAAGCTGACTTTGCGGATCGGAACACGAAATACCAGTTTCGCCAATTCCGCCGCGGATGATGTGTCTCTCCTGGCAGTGCTCCGAAAACAAACATATGAACTTCAAGTGATGAACAAATGTGTTGAATTTAAGAAAAGATAAAGTGAATAATTATCAACGAACAGGCAGTGGTGAGTGATTAATAACAATAACAAGTGATTATGCAAAAATAAGTGAAAACTATGTTGAAGTCTCAGCCTAAAGCTAGGCTAAGCTGCTGCTGGCCTAGAGTAGCAACTTCCAAAGTAGTGGTGATGATGGTGTTTTTGTGACTGCTTCCTGTCACAGTTCTGATGGCCCGGACTGCTCCTGGAATAAGACTCAGTGAAGTGGCCGACTTGTACTGTGAATTTGGTTAAGACACAGGTATTATGCCGCTGGGCATGAGGGCAATTTACGTCCCACGTCAACTTCCAGCAGTCTCTGAACTGACCGGCATAGCTGTTGGTCGCTTATTGACGGGTTGTACCAAGGAGCGCCTGCGCTGCGTCAGCACAGTCTTTTTCGGCGGCCTCCGCCATCGTAGGCTTCCCTTGGGCCCCCCCTTCCCTAAACATTTCTGTGTCTAGGGCAATCATTCTCTGAAGGCTTCGGGAGCCCTACCTCGGAGGGCGCACAAGATGGCACCCAAAACAAAAAGGAGGACTGTAACTTCCGGCGCCCAATTCGAAGAACTACGAGGCCCTTTTATTGTGTTGTGGTGAGACTCCCCTTGGATGTCTCAACAGTAGTCAGGACTGTAGCCGCAAGGGCCTTAAAATCCCCCGCTGGGCCGAGCCGAAGCTCTTTGACCTCGACGCTTCTATAGGTACGCACTCTGCTGCGTCCGGACCTTTTCCTTTGAGACTCCCTTCGACGGGGATTCGAGGCAGGTTGGGTAAGGAGTTACCGGAAACCTCGTCCGGCCCAGGAGTCGGGCGATATAGTGCGCCGAAACTCCCTGTGCACGTTGTAGGGCCTACATGAGTTAGGACTGTGGCAGCGAGGGTTCTAGGTCGCGGCTATGTGACCTCAAGCCGCGGCTTAACTGATCTCAATGTCTTCAATCGTACCGGGATGTCACGTGGCACCTACTTCCCTTGGACCGAAAGTCGTAGCCGGGCTTGGGCAAGATGGATCTACATTCTGGCGGAGCGGTTGCTCAGTAACAGAAGTCAGATACCGGCCGCAGAGACCCCTGTTCCAGGGGCTCGTAAGGTGTCAGGATTGTAGCAACGAGGGCTACCCTGACCTCAACGGTTCCAACTGCGATTACTATCGAACAAGTCACGGAGGACCCCATCGCCATTGCGCCGTAGTCAGTTCAGAAGGCTGGTGCAGCTACAGGACACTGTCAGCTCGGCCGAACTGGAAGTCAAACGTTTAAATTGCACTGGGACCCCTCTCAAAGGTCCCGTGCTAGGATCAGGATCGTTGCAGCGCGAGCTCCGGGCCGTTCCTCGGCTTGCGCCGTTTTCCCTGGCCCTGGAGGCTCTCGCGCCCTGGTCTATCTCCGGACCTCGTCAAGGAGGAACTCCCTTGGCGGGAATTCGTAGCCAGGTTGGGCAAAGTGGCTCAGTACCTTCAAGAAGGCAATGGTCCCAACCAGAAAACCAGATGTTATAGAGCGCGGGACCCGTATTCGGAGGTCCTGTAAGCTGGTCAGAATCGTAGTAGCGAGGCCTGAAGGGGAATCGCAGGGTTAAACCGCGGTTCCCCTGACCACAAGGTCTCCTGCGCATTGGACTACCTCCGGACAAGGTCAACGGAAAGACCCCCTCTTGGTGGGGGTCGTAGTCGGTTCGGGAGGAAGGAGCAGGTACATCACACTGCCCGCTCGGCCGCACTAGGAGGCAGGAGTTTAAAGTGCACTGGGACCCCTATTCAGAGGACCCACGGTAGGTTTAGGATCGGCGCAGCAAGGGCTCCCGGTCCCCGCAGGCCTAAGCTCTATCGAACCTCGAAGGCTTCCGTGCACTGGGCTACATATGGACTAGGTCAATGGAGGGACCCTCTCTGGATGGGGGTCATAGCCGGTTCGGGAGGAAGAAGCAGTCACAGCCCACTGCCAGCTCGACCGAACTTGGAAGCAAGAGTTTAACCCTTTGTCGTTATTGTGGATCGGTCGGGCTACATAAGTGGCGTGTGTTTGTGCGGCTATATATGACGTCATGATGACGGAACAGGTGTCTCTTTCTATCAGCCAGTACAGGAGAGTCTCGT
>LQNS02278145.1:6187940-6206533 GCA_001587735.2 Parhyale hawaiensis
TTTGGACCCCCTGTGGACCCATTTCCCCCCCATTTTGGGGGGGGTTCTAGTGCCGCTAGCCCCCTAAAAATTTAGGACGTAATGCCCCCATACCTGAAGACACTTTTTGAGCAAAAAAGAGAAAATTTATAATTATGACCATTTTCGCCTAAACGATCCCCTTAAGGCCCTTGCGGCTACGGTCCTGACTACTGTTGAGACATCCGAGGAGAGTCTCAGCACAATACAATAATTGGGCTCCTGGTTCGGCGGATTTGGCGCCGGGAGTTACAGCCCCCCCTTTTTGTTTGGGGCCAGCTTGTGGGATCCCCGAGGTAGGGGTCCCGAAACTTTCAGAGAATGAGTGCCCCAAACACAGAAACGTCTAGGGGCGGCTCAATGTGAAACCTACGGTGGCGGAGGCCGCCGAAGAAGACTGTGCTGACGCAGCACAGGCACTCCCTTGCACTCCTTAGTGCGACCTGTCTATAAAGCGACCAACAGCTATGCCGGTCAGCTCAGAGACCACTGGAATTAAACGTGGGACGTACCTTATCCTCACGTCCAGCGGTATAATATCGGTGTCTCAACCAAATCCACAGTACACGCCTTCTGCTTGCCTGAGTCTTATTTCCCCTTTAGGAGCAGTCCGGGCCGTTAGAACCAATACATAGACATCCAGCGTACATTCAGTGTCACGTAACAAGGGTGTGACAGGACTGTGGGTCCTAAGGCCCAGACAGTGCCTTACCTGAACTTGCTGCCGCAATCAGGGAGGACCAAGGTCTCGGGCAAGCTCCCTTCGCTTCGGTGAAAACAAGGGTCGGCTACCGACCTTAGCCCTGATGGAACGACGTTGATGAGAGAATGGGTTGGTGAGGGACACTATCCTAGATGTACCCCAGAACCCACAGAAGCCTTCCGGAGAACCTTTGCTTAACGGGGCCTCAGTATAACTTCGTCTAGTGCGCCCCAAGTACTCAGGGGCACGATAGCGTTTCTAGCTATCATGGGCGGTATTTCAAGAAGCCCCGGGCACACCCAGAGGCCTCCATTGGGAGAGTTAGAGACTTCTCTTCGTTAGACCCGAAAGCAGCGCTGAATATGTCTCGCTTCTCCCTCGGAAAAGCGGGTTCTGCCGGGATAGCAAAGAGCTCAGGTACAACATGGACCGGCTACAACCTCTTTGAACGTGCGGAGCTACACCTCCAAGAGGCACGGGACAAACGTCATGGCTACTAATAACCTGACCATCATCGCATAACTTAGAGACCACGAGACGGGGACTAATCTGTGGTAGACCCCGGCTCTAGGTCTTATCAACCCAAGACGGCCTAAGCAAAGCTATTCGGCTACTGGGTGCGGTAAGTGCCGCGGACCAGGGTGCGGTCCAACAACGCCAGTACACGGCGGTAAGTTGTCGGTTGGTCCGACCGGGATGCCGAGCTCCCCGCTACATACAGGGAAATGAACGGAGTGGACCGTTTTCGGACCTACGTAAGCAAATTGAGCCTCTTTAGTGGGCTGGGCGGTCTACCGACCGCCAATGGCTAAGAATCAGGCAGACGGCGTCAATGCGGAGATAAGTTCCATTCTGCTCCTTATCAGTCTCACCCAACTATAGTTCAACGAAGTTCACAGGCTGTTACTGACACCTGATCGATTTTTAACAGGGTGAAGCCCTACATCGGTCTGTCACGTGTTGATAAATCAGAATATCTACCTCGTGTGCCTACACTACGGTCAACGTCACCAGCAAACTCTACAAGGGTCCAAAGTCCTACCCTTGAGAACACATAGGATAAAATCCCTAGGGCACGGCAGTGATGCAGACCTACATGTTCTCTTCTAAGGGCAAGGGTACTGAGAGCACAGCGAGACCAAGATATTCTCATAGTAAGATCGTGGGAAACTCCATCGTCAGGAGGAATACCTTCAGTAGTGACGCTTAACCCACGAAAAGGCGATCCTGAGAGACCTAAAGAAATTTTAGACCTACTCGGCTCGTCGACCGAAGCACAGAGCTGACTACCTCCAAGCTTCGTCTGGTAATTTAGATGNATCTTACCAAAGTCTGGGATTCACCAGATCTCGCAGCTTCGCCCTAGCGAACATTAGCAACCTGAAGGTGCTACTTTAACCTTCCGAGTCACACGCTCCAAAGGTGAAAACTTCCGCCGTCAATGAATCCAGACTATAATACTCAGTTAATGATGTATAACTCCGATTCTGATAGGAAGTAAGAGGTATTAATGACCGGCTAAAACAATAATTGTTGGAGAGATGAAGACAAAAGAACGGAAAAGACCCGTGATAATTTACTTGCGTGGCAGTAATAGGCTTGCCGTTCGCCTTTTCTCACGCTTAAGACTTACAAGGTTGGATAAAGAAGGAGGCCCTTGATTTCTTATTAAAGATGTGAGAGAGAAGAGCAGTGACCAATAAACAGGCATCTTGGTCGGCGCAGGAGACTGGTAGCTCGACACAGAAATAGTTTGGCGCAATATAGGCACGGTGCCACTGAAGCGTTGGTAATACTCTTACTACTACCACCGGAATTACGTCTCCGGTTGGCGATTCGGTCCAAAGGAAATGAGACGTGGAGAAGTCCTTCTCCGCGACTCAATCGGGAGTCAGAACAGGAACTTTTCCCGCATGACAGGGGTTTCCACAACCAAAGTTCTCAACTTACGTTTAGAAGGCAGAAAGCAAGCGGGTTTTTGCAAATTTTCGCAAGAAAGAACTACCGGAGAAAACCAAGTTAGCCTCCAGTCTTAGTTCCGCCTCTCTATCTACGGTTATAGAGGATTATCTGCGGACGGCGCATTGGAACTGGTCTAGGCAGGTCTTTTTGTAAGACACAGAGGCAAGAGGGAAAAATCTGACATCTCAATGTCGTTTTTTTCACCTCCGCTATAGGGTCCCCTTTAACCTTGACAACGGCACTCTCAGGGACTTTACCCTGGGAAGCACCTTGGACGTAGGCTTGGGTAAGGCGAGGCGGGAGATTATGCAGGCCCGGCAGAGTGATGACGGGAATAGTCTCGCTGCTGATTACGCAGGCAGCGTTAATCTACCTAATCTAAACTAACACACATTGAAGTCTAAACGCACGCCGCAGCCTACAGAGGCAGCGCTAGCCCCAGCCGACAGTCTCAAGAGAAGGTGTTCAGCGCCAAAGCCGTTGGAATTCATCCCTGGGGCAAGTTGCCCACCGTAAACCAACAACATAGCACTGTAAAACTAAAAGGAGAGCATTGAGAGGATACGCTTCCTGGAGTCTTTCCCTTTTTGCGATCACTACATCAACGAAAAAGATCCGCTGAAACCCTAAAGATACTTGAGGGCCAGTTGGCCTGAAGGACTATAAAAACAGAGCCCCTCTTTTTGTTCCAAAAGAACAACTTCGCAAGCTTAAAGTGCGAGAGAACAAGCGGTCACGGGACTTCGAGCGTAGTAGATCTTAAGACAACACACGGAACAGCTATAACTCCTTACACAAGCTTTCGGTGAATGGCGAAACCCGCCGAACCGGGCCCCACCAACACGAGGGAGCCCAAAAAACGAAGTTCCGATCTAAGAACTTGGCATACAACATACCCTAAACTGCAAGTAATAGGGCGCACAACCGTCTCGACAGGCCGGAAAGGGCCAGAACTTTCATAAGTTAAGACCGCTGGCGGTTTTCGAGAACAGTTCCGTGTAACAGCTGACAGCCCCCAGACGTATATCCTAGTCAGGTTCCTGGGCGGATCGGAAAGACAAGGGGTGGAGGCCTGGCCACCGCGGTACATCCTTGTCGCCAAGGAACAAGAGCTGGTAACAGTTAAAAGGATAAGTCTGTTGACTAACCTTATTCACAGGTGTTAAGTCCCTGTAGAAGATTCGGTGCAAGAACAACTCCCCGAGACGTAATTGGGGGTTGGCTTGTATAAAAAAAAGAAAGAAAAAAAAATTCTGAGATGAACAAACTCTGTAACCTGAAAAGGAAACAAATTCAGAGTTGACAAGAATTTTCCTTCTACTAACATGCACAAGTAAAGTGTCAGTCTATGTTAAGATACTAGACCAAGTACAGTGCAACTAGACCAACTACCAACAAGACAGCTCTTATACTTATACAAGAGCATAACTTGTGAGTTTGGCTAAGTTGGAAAAAAATTATACTAACATACACAAGTAGGTGTTGGTATGATACGGTACAGTACTACTGTCCATACTAAGATACTAGACTAAGTACAGAACAACTACTACACAAGAGCATACCTCGGAAATTAGGCTAAGTTAAAAAAAAATGGAAAAGTTTTTGCCCTACCTTGAGACCACAGCGCGTGACTTGTGCGCTGGTGCAGGAGGTTAAACACAGTCTCATACCCTGTTCTTATTACCTCTCAGTAAGAAACTTGGCAAATTCTAAGTTCTACCAGTGACCTCTAGAAAGGCCCAGAAGCTGGAATAATTCAACACCAGCGCTCGCTACAATAGTCATAATGACTTAAATAGACTAGCTCGCCAGAATCACGTCTCCACAACAGCGAGAAGTCTTTCCTGAAAGGGCGGTAAGCGCTTATAATGTTACTTGTCAATTATGCGGCCATTTCTAACCCAAATAAATTAAACCTCCAGGGGTGGTCACAAGCCATCCTACCTACAGGCAACTGCTCCCATTGCTTTAACACTGATCGTCAAATGTCAGAGACAGGAATCCGAAATGGGTTCCATTATTTGAGTAGAATAAAACTGTCAAATAAAGAGTACTGGGGAAAAACAGTTGCCTTCAGTCAGCTGGTAAGCGGTTTGTATGCTCTGCTTTTTGTTCACAGGGGAAGCTGTCAATTTCAAAACTACGGGCCTTTGCAAACGCAGACAGCACTTCCGAGGGCCAGCACTCTCCATGAAGGAGCTCCAAAACACCTCCTTGCGCCGTTCCCGCGTCGCTGTAGGCATATCGGTGCTACCGACAGAGGTACTTTGCGGAGCAAGCCACTGCAAATAGATTGAATGTTCCAATGAACACTTTTGCAGTGGTGAAGCGAAGCAGAGTACCTCTAGAGTTTCAGTACAACCCAAAGCCCATCCTTTTTGGAGACGACATAAGAGGCATCGCTCGTCGTACAACTCAGGTGAAGCTGGAGTGTGCTGGCCGGCCTAATATAGGCTGCAAGGAGGAATAAGGATGAAGGATGCAAGGAGGTATGACCAGATTAAAAAAAGAAAAAATCTGAGACTTCCTCTAAACTTCGCAGAAACGCCTAACAGCGAACTCAGCTCAAATTTTGGCATGAATACTGAGGAGATACCTCACAAATCATGGAAAATTGAAGAAATTTGAAAAAATGTGAAAGAGTACTTGTCTGTCTTATGAGTGTGACGACTCTGACCTGTCCTCCTGTCATGGAGAAGCCTCGGCAATGCGAGTCTAAGTGCTACCGACAGAGGTACTCTGCGGAGCTTCACCACTGCAAAAGTGTTCATTGGAACATTCAATCTAATTGGTGCCTTTCAACTATTTTAATAACCTATCCCATGAAGTTCTTGCAACTTATATTTTAAACTGGGTTTTTTCTATTTTTTTACAGGGATTGCTTGCTATCAATGCCACACCCATCTTGACCCTTGAAGTTGGTGGACCACAACTCTACGATTTTTGTTTCCAGTTGAATTGCAGTAGCTGTAGTGGTAGTCATATGTAGTGTAATATAATTTGTTGAGATATAATTTAATATAAAATCTCCATGTCTCTTCGAGTTGAGCAAATCTTCAATAAAAACAGGTAGCTATGATTTATCACTTCTCAGTGGTTTGTATGTGCTGTCTTTCTTTTTTGTGTTAATTTTTTGTGTGTGCTTGAACGCTGATGATAATTATACAAGAGGAAATTTAAGAAAGTGCTGAGAAAAGGCACTCAAAGCTAAATTGCTGAATTCCTCTTCAGAGCATTGAAATTAAATGGCTATAGGACAACCCCAATTCCTAGGCATCCAGTATTCCTAACTCCTAGTTATATATTTCTAGGAGACAAGACTCCTGTGTTCAACTCAATTTTTTTTAAAACAATTAGCAGCTAGCTTGACAAATCTTGACAAACTAGCTACCTTTTGCCAATATATATAGTTAGTTACATTGCTAGATTGAATAAAAAAAAAAAAAAGAGAGTACCAGTTTCATCATTTACAAAAAATATTTTGTAGCTACTATTAGCAGCATTTGGTACCTATCTTGAAGTCTTATATTTCTATGATTTATTTTACCTACCTACTGTATTGGAAAATTTTATTTGGGGTAAGTAGATACCGGTCCTTACCTAGCTACTCAATACAGTATAGCCTACATGAGCATTAAGCTTAAAAAGTAGTTTGTTAGTATGTACTCACAATGGAATCCTGCAATAGCTACAGGTATATGCACCATTTGAAATGTAAAATTGTTAATTGATAAATAAAATATAACTTAACAACTAACATTAGGCAAAAGTATGTAGCTAGGTACTTGGACAAAGTAGCTTATTGAAGTAGGTAGGTAATTAGTTAATTTCAGTGGTATTAAAATAAAAAAATGACTTTGCAATATATTCCATCATGTTTTGCAATGCAGGACAAAAATTTTGAACATTCTTAAAATATTGTAGCTATATTTTCTAATGGGAGTCCTTAAGAGCACCTAATTCAGAATCTGACTTCTACTTTTGAGAAGCAGAATTTTCCAATTCTGACGCCCCCACAATCTTCATTCAACATAGGCCTAATATGATACTAGTGTCTAGCTAAGCTTCAGGCATCCAGCAGGTCATGACAAATCGTTACAGGAGTCAGATACTTGGATATTATATTGGATGATATCAGTTTGCAAGTTTCAAACATCTGGTCATATCAAATTCTCAGTGGCTCGCCTCCGGCAGAGTACCATACCTCTGTCGGTAGCACCAAGACTCTACAGTCGCGGCTTCTCTCCCCGTCAGGAGGACAGTTCCGAGTTGGCACACTCATTTTAAGACAGATTAGTATTCTTCTAAATGTCTTATAATTTTAGCATGTAGCTATATGTTACTTCATCAGCATTCAGCAAAAATCTGAGCTGAACTCTTCAACTGGTAGCTACACTGATCGAGTTCTCAAGATTTTTTTTTATATAGGTAGATACCTAGCCTGTGCCTCTTTGTACCGTCCATTATTCCTCCCTGGTCCTCTATAGCTATTAGGCACACCTGCACCTTCTAGCCTGTTTGACGACTCATGATTGGGTGAACATCTCAGCAGCTTCTCTCCTCAAGAATAAGATGGCAAATTTTCCAGTTTTTAAAGCTTGAAAGAATTAGAAAAATTTTAGGTTCCCACTTTTGGGACTCTTAACTCAAATTCAACTAGTGCCTTTGGGACTTGGCAAAATTTTTACTGTGGCTCTCTCCTGCTTAGTACCTCTGTCGGATAGCACCTGCGATCTCACACCCTTGGCATCGCCGGATCGTCTCTGCTCAGGACGACAGTTGTTAGTCGTCACACTATCTTTAATGACTGGAGGACATGCTCCGAGGCCCCACCGCAAGAGGCCGCACCCAGGCACTGCATCGAGAGGCCATCCAGTGGGACCACACGTGGGCCTCACCTTTCGACTGCCGTCTGCTGACATTTACCCGCACCTTCCGTGCTGGAAATTGCCACATGGTCGCCGTCACATTTATTTAGCTTAGCCTCCATGTGCTACTACTAAACTTGAACATTTTATATAACCTGTAGCGATAGAACCTCTAGAATTAATGCGACGTTCAAGTTAGCCATGGCACAGTTAAAGAGAAATCACGAATTTCCTATGCAAAATGTTAATTCCAAACGCATGGTACATTATGTTTAGGCCAAGGATTTTCCTTGTGCGAATCGGCATAAAATACTTAACTTTAGTAAAGTTGGCACTTCCGTATACAGCACCAGCTGTCTAAGTTCACCAGGTCAAGTGACTGGTCTAGCGACTGGCCTCGCAACAGCCACTTTAAATGCGCTACCTTCTGCAGCGCCTTTGCTCTTCATTTACTGCTACAGGCCGATACACGCGAAGCAAGCCCGGCTGCCCCGTCTTGTAACTTTTAGTAACACGTTAGCAAGAGTGTGCCAGAATTGTTCATTCGATATTATCGTTGTCACGACTTATATCTACTAGCCCTTGATATCACATCACGGCGTTTACCACCAGAACCTGTGATAGCTGAGGTTCAGATGTGTCTATGACTACCCAGTAAACTTGTTAACCTTTGTTGAGTTTAAAAACCCTGAACAAAACAGCTGCTTATAATGACAGTACTCTACCATCACTCACTTGCATGTTACATTTGTACTGCCTGTTTTGATGAGTCCTTGCATGTACAAAAACTGGGGTTTTCTAATTAGTTATCAAATAAACTGATTGCTCTCCTCCCGGCCTTACGGCCGAGTGAACCTTCCGGTTCTCCCCCAGGGTTTCCCAGTTTTTTTTTCTTGGTGTATTTTCCTGCTTGTGCAGTTCAAATACCCAGTACCCACCGCCTTAGCTACAGTTTTGTGCGACTCACGCTGGTGGTAACATATCAGCTCCTCTCTTCTAGCTTGGTGCTCAGTGACAAGTGATTGATGTGGGTGACCCATAGGATCCGATGTACAGTGTTGCTGTAAGAAGTGAATTGATGTGTATGTGTTGGCTTCCTGTTGGCCAGCTGCAGATTTTTCGGGGTTGTTGGCCTTGCATACCTGAAGAGTTGGTTGTTTTGCGGAGTTGTGATAGTGGAGAGTATGGGGACTGCAGCTGCTGTTTGGTTGACTGGCTGTAGCTATAAGATGGAGGTTCTTGTTCATTTTGATGGGTGTTGCTGTTGTTGGGATTTAGGGGTGCCACCCCTGCTGCTGTTGATGTTTTGTCTTCCCATTAAGAAGTTACCTAACTTACTTAGGCTCCACTGTTGGTAATGCGCCTGATGCCCCTGTGTTCTAATTATGCTTGGCTCTCAGCAGTAGTGGTGCTTGCTTAATGCTGCATATCGCGTTAGTGTGGGTGGTCTTGCTGTTTCTGATGAGGTTTTTTGGGTGTTCTGTGGTGTTGGGGAGCTGCTGTGCTGGTGGTGCTTGGATCGCTGCCATGGCGGTGTTGCCCCTTTTGCACTCACATCCTTGTGAGTACCTACCTATGTATTGTTTGTTGGTGGCTTTCTGATGGCCGACCGCGCACTTCTCCGGCTCGTTGGCGGCGCGTGCGTGTGCGTACCCATGGTAGTGCCGGCGCGCGGGGCCGTGCTTGCCTCCCTAGTCTGGCTGTCCTGCTCTTGGCCGGCCTGGGATTTGGGGGCTGCAGAGGTGAGATTAATGGAGGAGAGGAGCAGTGAAATTCTAGCTCCCATAGCGCCGGTTTTCTCAATTCTGGTTTTGGTCCAAGTGATAAAGGGGCTAAAGCAGGTCAAGTAAGTCTGAGGCGGGAGCTGGTTTTCGCTATATGAAATGAAGCAGAATAAAGTGCACTATATGTATATTATTGTGAATGCTGTATTTAATATCTGGCTATATACATAAAATTGACTAATTTCATTTATGCGGGTGTTTGTCAATTATTCAAGTTTCTGAGCCCTGGTTTCCCTATGTCAGAGGTAGCAATTCATACTTGGGCAAAGGAATCTGATGGGGGCCATGGTATGGCTTCAATTGTCTATTCCTGGTGACAGGATAATTTTTAGGAATATCAAGGTTGGTAATATATAAAATTAAGCTAATTTGCCTTATACACGTGTTCTGCAATTATTCAAGTTCCGGAGTCCAGGTTTACCTGTGTCCGAGGTGGCGGTTCGTACTTCGGCAAAGGAATCTGATGGGGGCGAAGGTATTGTTATACATTGTCTAAAGCGAGTGATAGAGAAAAATTTTAGTGTATTCCGGGGCGGAGATGGTTGGCGAAGTGGCGGAGATGGCGAACCGCAATAAAACGGGGAAAAAGGCGTGGACAGAGCTGAGCTATATACCATATGGAAGCCTATAAAGTTGTCTAATAACCAACTATCAAAACTCTAACATGTTTTTAAGTATTTAAAAAAAATTGTTGATTGAGACGCTGTGAAAAACAACCTACGAAAATTCATTTTCCTGACACCCCATTTTTGTAATTTGTGATTACTCGAATTTTAATGAGGCTAGAATAGCGAAACTTGGGTTGTTGGTAGCTGGTATATGTGTGTTTAATTCTGTGTATATAGACTTTTTACTCCACTTCATGTACATACGGGAATACAAACATCGTTCGCCATCTCCACCCCGGGATGTGATCGTATCACGGGGTGGAAATGGCGAACGTAGAGGCTCTGTATTTACGGTTATTCCGTTGGCAGAACCTAATATTTTTATGCATATAATATTGTTAAGTACAGATAACTCTTTATAGTTGCATGTTATTAACATTACATCTGTTTCTTATCTGAAAGACGATCTGCTTTTCCCTTATGAGAGCGCACCATTAAGGCTAGTTAGCCACGACTCTCATTCAAAAATCTCTCTGAATTAGCTATGAAACATTAATAACCTGCATCTTTACAGGGTTATGTGTAACAAACAATGTTTTGATCGTAAAATATGGTGTTCTGCCAATAAAATAAAGCATCAATACAGAGCCTTTATGTTCATCATTTCGACCCTGTGTTACGATCATAACCAGGGGTGAAATAGCAAACAATGTTTCTGCTACAGTTTGTACATGAATTGGGGTAAAGAGTCAAGATACACAGGAAATAAACATGCATATACCAGCTACCAACACTCCAACTTTCGCTATGCCAGCATCATTAGAACTTGAGAAATCACAAATTGTAAACAGGCTTTAAGGAAAATGAATTTTCATAGGGTGTTTTGTTTCACAGGGTCGCGAGCAGATATTTCTTGAAATACTTAGAAACATGCTACAGCTTTGAAACTTAGTTGGTTATTAGACTACATTATAGGCTTCCATATGGTATAAAGCTCAGCTTTGTCTATGCCTTAGTTCCTGCTTTTTGGTGGTTCGCCATTTCCGCCCTTTCTGTTCGACATTTCCACCCCGTTTCGAAGAGATCCAAAATCTTCGTTTATTGCATGCGAGTACCAAACTATACAAGATATAATGTTCATTTCTGTAGGGCAGGTAGGTGCACTTTAGGGATGTAATGATGTGACGTTGCAGCCAAATTGTATTCAAGTTAGGACAAATTCAAGATTTTTCGCCGTCTCCGCCCCGGAATACACTATAAATGAAAGCAAAAAGTATGATATAGCTACGTTTTACGAGGTGACGCTGGAGTTTTACAATTATTTTTATATCCCAAGCCTTGGTTGACCAATACCGGAGGGGACGATTCGTACTTCGGAAAAGGAATTTGACCAAGGTGGGGGGGGGTAGGAAGTAGCTAGATTGTCATTCCTGGCGCATTTTTGGAATATGCCTCTAGGCGCTCGCCCTAGTGATCGTCACAGAGCGCTCTCCTATGGGGAGAAGAAGGAAGAGCCGAAGACGCGCCTCCTTTGGGGTCCTCGGAGATCCGGCGTAGCCGTCTCCCTTCGGTTCCCCGGGGGAGGGGGATGGAACTCTAGACCATATAATCTGCTAGTTCCACATCGTGCGGCACTAAGCAACATCAGCGCCTTTATTAGCATCCTCTAAAGACGGTAATAAGTCCGATTTTGGATAAATAACATAGGCAGGGGTGTATGTCTACCAGAAATACGCTCGGGTAGCCAGAGTGGGGTGAATGAAGTGTCAGGAACGCCGTTAATGTGCCCACATTATAAGTAGCTCTGTTTTATACAGTGCATTGAGCAACATCGCCAATTGCGGTTCTGCCTGATTGATGCTCAATACACTGATTATAAATAATGTGCCCACATCAAAATTGTGTTCATTATAGTGCATTGCACAACATTGCCAATTGCGGCTCCATTCGGTTAATGCCCAATGCACTGATCATAAATCTTGCACTCATGTTGTAAAACTGTGTTCACACCGTGCAATATTACTGAAAGCTTACCAGAGTGGGGAAATTGATGAGTCGGCAATGCTGTTAGTGTACCCACATTATAAATTATTCATCAGAGTGCGTTGGGCAACATCGGCAATTGCAGCTCCGTCCGGTTATGCTCAATTTTATGATTATTGAGCAATGCACTGATAATAAATTATACACTGATTATAATACTGCACAACTTATGGAAAACAGTAGTCAATACAGTGATATAATGCTATTTTATTGCTAGTTTCTTCGTTATGCACTGAAAGTTTGTCAGAGACGTCCATAGAACGACGTGGATTAAGCAAGAAAATTCGGTAGATATAGTGTACTATAAAAACGAGATATACCAGTATATCTTATGACCATGTTCTAAAGCCCTATCATAAAATAAGGTAGTTTTGCCTTAGTAAGGGTTCAGATCGATCATGTATACCGAACCTAAGATGGCGCCGGTCCTGATGAAAGCTGGCAGGCTTTGAGAGTCTCTGATGAAAAATCACATTTAGCCAACTGTACAAAAAATCAGAGATTTTTCTACGTTGTGGAACGTTCTGAAGTAAGGAAGGACGTTTAGCTATGAGGACGAAGGGGCTTGAAGCGGTACAGAAGGTCCCAGAGATACAGTTGAAAAATTATCTTATAACTTTACGAGCGCACAGTCAAAAAAGAATTTTTCCTTGTATTGGCTAAGATGTGATAATCTTATTACGAGTGACAAGAAATGGCCAAAGACTATGTTGGTTAGTGCTCGATAAAAATATGGGACGCGTGAGAAGATTGCGAGGCTGCCTGTTAAACCCTTAGGCAGAATAACGAAGAACCAGGAGCACCATATAAGTGCACATAATACAATATGAAGTGCGTGAAAAGGATACAGTACAGGTAAAGAGACTCCAAGCATTCGGGAAACTTGATTTTCCCTGTTAACTTGTCGGTTCAGAACGAAGTAACTTAAGACACTTTAGAGGACTCATATGAGTAGCCCAAGTATAGAGGTATTAAGGACTCTGGGGACAGAAACTCTCAACGTGAATAGAGTGGCCTGACGATTTCGATCACGCGAAATCGCAAGACCAGGAGAACACTAAAACAAAATTCGGACGTATGTTTTTAAGTGCCTATAAAATGCGCTAACACGCAGTGAAACAGAGGTTTGTATAGCAAATCTCTAGGACATTTAGCAAAAGGGCGAAAAACAGTACAAATGGCACAAGAAACATACAGTAGTGCATTACTAGGTACCAGCGCACTGGAATCTAACCTGAGACCTTGTAAGGCTCGAACATGATTGCAAATTTTCTCAGAGTACCTTAAGTAGACAGATATATACAAGTGTATGCCAAGCATGAATGATATTGAATTTTACTATTATAATTGCATAAGATTCCGTAAATTAGGATATTTACAGCCATGCAGTTTCTAGAGCCATTAGGGTATTTAGACAATTACTCAGTTTCTATCAGAACGGTGCATAATGGATTTCGACGTAGCCACTAGAGAAGTTGGAGCACTTCGGTATATGGGGCGGCAGTCTTGTGGGAGAGCTGGTACTTAGAAGAAGTGGCATCCAAGTTGACGTTCAAGTGATTAAATAAGGAACTTAGTTCAGAATCGTGAGGTGTCTTTAAGAGTGACGATGAGGCCAAGCTCACTGCCCTGAGGGACGCCAGACACCACCCCGACTGAGGCACTCAAAACGCCGTCAACACACACTCTGCGTTCGCTCAGAAACAAAATCGCGAATGATTGGCAAACCCTACCACCCACACCAAAGGACTCCAGCTTGTATAATAGACCCCTGTGGTTAACTCTGTCAAACGCCGCGCTTAAGTCCAACTGGACAAGGCGTGCTTCAAACCCGCAATCCAGCGCAGATTGTAAAAGGTGTGACACCGACAAAAGAGCGGCTCAACAGCCCAAGCCAATTCAGTACGCAAATTGACCAGCAGGCAGCAACCCCGTAACCTCAGCAAAACGACCAAGCTTACCAGCAATCAACTTCTTGAACACCTTCGACAAAATGGGCGTCAGGGTGATGGGTCGATAGTTGGACACATAGGGTGATACCAGACCCTTGGGAATAGGAGTAATATTCCCAGTTCGCCAACAACGATGAAAACTTCGCAACCGTATCAGGCGCCGGAAGATCACTGCAGGCTTGGGGGCAAGAACATCAGCCAGCTGCTTACAAAACAAAGGAAACATGCCCACCGGATCCACTCCTCCATACGGATCATGCTGCTCAGGGCCCAACAAGAGATTAATATCCTTGTCGTAAGCGCATTGACGTTTACAAGGGCAAGGTAGCCCTGCTTACCCTTCAAAAAAGAAGTCAGGGACTCAGAGTCTTTCAGGGCCAAAAGTAAGATAAAGCAACCCAAGGGCGGAGACAAAGCCTTGCCTTGCAACAACATCTCTGGGTTCTACCGAAAGGTACTTGATACCTTAAATAGTTAGTTGGCCCGCTGAATGGCCGAACCAGCACGGTTCACTCCTTTACCAGGAAAACGACGTCACAAGCTTAAGTTGCGAAAGTACCACTGTGGGTCACAAACTATTCAGAACGGCTATATCGGCTTACACGAATGGCGAGTTGTAAGCTGCAAAGCCCAACAACCCGGCCCCCGACGGACACGGGAGTCCTGATAAACTAGGGTCTGGCTTGCAAACCTAGGAATGCGAACAAATTCCTAGTTGCCATAAATATAGCAGACAGCCCTTTCGACGGGCCGACGCAGGACGTGGAAGCATGGTACATTCAGGCTATACTACTTGCTGATACAAATGGACAGCTACCACTAAGGCCGGCAATGGCTGGGGTCTATACGGGTTTAGGACCGCAGGGTTCTCTCGAGTCCACTCCTAGGTACTGACTGAGGACCTCCAAACATAAGCTCAGTGTTCTTATTCCTAGGCAGAAACGGAACTTCGAAGCTGACTAAGTCGTGTCCAAGGCAGGACTTCGAGTTTCACCAAGGACTCCACCTTCGGCCTATGAACACATAGCGTTACACTTCAGAGCAATGTTCATAGACCTATAGAGAGACCAGACGTCAAAATCTAGGTCCAGTTCGTAGCCCTATGAGGGACCGGATTTTGGGGAGTTAACAGAGTCCTATGGCCTATACCGTTTCAACACCAGGAATTTCACAGGGTCAAGTTTGGACTACTATCTACATGGGAGCTGGATTGCCAGTCCTGGCGAAGTGGCGTCAAGCCCAAGCAGTATTGGCTCCAGAATAACAGAACTAGAAATTTTGTGTCTGGCCTTGGGGCAGGACTTTGAAGCATTCCAAGTCCTACTTCTTCGCCCGTAAACATAGGAGTTTGAATTCCTCGGTCTCCTGCCCTTAGGCGAAATCCTGCCGATATCTCGATAAGGAACTAGACCTTGTAATTGTAAAGGGGCTTAGTCCTGTTGCTATTCCTATTACACCCATAGAACTCTGAAAGAATTATTTGCCTGAAGTGATGACTTGTACAAGAACAGCACTCCCAGTTGGCTGTTGACTTGTAAAAAAAATCCAAGTTCGGGCGATAGCTACACCTCCAAACTTCAAATTTCCCTAACTCCTGCTTCATATCTTTGTACTGGACTTTGAAAAATTTACCAAGTCCAGTTACTTATGCCGATGGAAGCACAAGACCTCGAAGCCGTCAAAGCTAGAACAGATGCCTTGATCCCTTCAAAAAAAAAAAAGTTCAGGCAATACCCTTCCAAGCTTCGAATTTGCCTTACTCCTACTTTGTATCCTTGTACCTGACTTTGAAGAATCTGCTAAGTCCAGCTACTTAGGCCTATGCTGATGGAAGCACAAGACCTTGAAGTCGTCAAGGCTTGAACGTATGTCTTGATGCCTTGAAAAAAAAGTTGCTACTCCCTGCATGAGGCCCCTGAAACGAAACTGTTCATTCGTCAAGATCTTGACCTTGTATCCATGCAAGGCAGAATGACAGATCCGGTCTAAGTCCAGCGGTTAAGCGAAACTTCTCATACACAGGCTTGGAATTCAGCAAGGGCCCGACCTTATTTCCTGTACAGGGGCAAAATTTTAGGCTTGCATGAAGACTGGCCCTAATACCAAAAGAAACCAAGTCCTGCAGCTAGGTGCACATCAGTAACCCTATGTCCACCACAGGACTCTAAACAAGATCAAAGGCAGGGGGAATACCTATGCATTATAGTAACCCCTGATTGGACCTTAAAAAAAAAAAAAAGATCGAGAGACTGGAAGAAAAACACGTCTCAACAACAGATGGGCACTCAGCATAACAAGTTCGTTGCGGACCCTGTTAAGAGAACAAAAGACAAAATAGATCAACAATACAGAAGCTGACATCTCCTTTGGCTAGAGCAATCCACTCTGAAACAAAACAGTCAACTGCTGGAAGGCCCTTGGGGCAATTGATACCTACGCCAGCGGTCTTTGTCATAAAAACCTTGCCTCACAGGGTAGATTGCAGCGGGCTCAGGCATCAGACCGATAAGCTTATAGAGCTTCCAACCTTGGTTATGGCTTAGCACCTCCACGCATGAGCCCCACAAAAAACCTCCCTGCGCCGCTACCACTCATCTGCGGGTATATTGGTGCTAACGAGTAACGACAGAGGTACTTTGCCGGAGCAAGCCACTGCAAATAATCTGAATGTTCCCTTGGACATTTTGGCAGTGGTGAGCAAAGGCATAGTACCTGTGGAGGCTCTTTGCATCCCAAAGTCCTATTTTGGAGGCTAGTTAGTAAATTGATCACTCGTCTCATAAATTGAAGTGAGGCTGGGGGTGCAGTCCGGCCTTATATAGGGCACCGAAGAGGAATAAATAAAGAAGGATTCAAGGAGGCATGACTATAAAAAAATCTGAGACTTTGTTTGAAATTCCAGGAAATACCTATGAACGAATTCAGCTCAGATTTTGGGCTGAATACTGAAGTACCTTAGAAATGTTAAAAATTAAACAAATTTTAAAAGTTCTGTAAGATTACTTATGTCATATGAGTGGGACTACTCTGACCTGTCCTCCTGTCATGGAGAAGCCTCGGCTATGCGAGTCTTAGTGCTGCCGACAGAGGTACTCTGCTTTCTCTCACGACTTCAAAAGTGTTCATTTGAACATTCAGACTACTCTCAGAGGGAACCAATGGGTTCGAAGTACATACGAGCTCGGTTTTTCTCTACTCCAAATGAACATACCGGTTCATAGAAAGCAGATAAACCCGAAAACCCAGAGAGAGAGAGAGAGAGAGAGAGAGCGATTAATGAACTTGGTATGAATATGGGTAATCCTTCAGAGGATCATGGAAGAGACCTACTTTGGACAGTGCGGGGCAAGATAAGTCAAACAGTACACCTAAGTGGGCGTCGATACCGAGAACAGTAGGTCAAGGAGACCCGACAAAGGACTGATTCAAAAAGGAAACCCATACGAAGAGCCCCGGAAGCTATAGAGTTTTTGACAGCTAACAAATTGTCTGAGAGTTTTATGGAACGTCTAGCTCAATGGTGAAGATCGAGCAAGGTGAAGGTATTCCCACACGTTTGAAGGACAATTGTTACCAGTAAGCAGTAACCTTGGAGAATAAAGATCAAATACGGTATGGCTTTGGAATAATCTATTTTCTGCACCCTCCGCCTCAAGAGGGAACCATGAAACCCCTCCCTGCTCCGTGGGAGTACAGATTCGTCTCCATAATTTGTGCTCTCACTCCGCCTTTGGTAAGTCATGCTATCCAACAGAGGCACTTGGCCAGATAGTCACTGCAAATAGGGGGAATGTTGCAATGACTTTTTGCAGTGTTGAGTGAAGGCAGAATAGGTACCTCTGCAGGCGGATCAACTCCCAGAACCTGAAGTTTTCATGGCTTCTTAGATAAAGAGTTCATCGCTAGCCCATACACTGGAAGCGAAGGCGTAGGGTACTGGGTATATGAACTGCATAGGAAGGGAGGTACACTAAAAACAAAAAAAGTAGAACCTGAAGGTCCACTGGGCCATAAGGCTGGGAGGAGAGCAAACAGTTAATTAAAACAACTAATTAGAAAACCCCAGTTTTTGTACCTGCAAGTGACTGAAGGTAGAGTACTTATCGTCATTAAAGAGAGTGTGTAGACTAACAACTGTCCTCCTGAGTGGAGACAATCCGGCAAAGCAAAGGGTGTGAGGTCGCAGGTGCCATCCGACAGTGGTACTCTGCCTTCACTCACCACTGCAGAAGAGTCATTGCAACATTCCTCTTATTTTTACTTCCCCTTATGGACTTTTTTTTTCTTTTTTATGGACTCAGAATGGCAAGGCCCTGATGACACTTAGCCTTGATCCTGCTTTGGACTTGGGCTATAGCTATAGAAATAAAGAATGTCCTAAGTATGAATGTTGGTATGATGGAAGTAGAGGGGGTGACCTGCTGTTTCAAGCACGGTCTCAGGCTCTCAGTGTGAATGCTCGCACCTATCGGTGGAATGAGACGGGAGGTCGTGTGTGCCAAATGTGTGACTTGAGTGAGGATGAAAGTGTAGAACATTTAATCTTGGAGTGTGTAGCATACTCACAGGAACGAGGGGTAATGATGCAAGTAGTCTTAGAAGAGTGGGGTGCTCAAGAAGGTGTGGTGTACGAGAGAACGGGCCTGGAATGGTTG
>LQNS02278145.1:6208875-6219081 GCA_001587735.2 Parhyale hawaiensis
GCGCGGTGGCACTCGGGGCAGGAGTCGGAATCCGCCAGTCCGATCCTATGGCGGTATGACATCAGGGCAGAGCAGAAACCTGAGCGCAACAAGAGTGACCACTTGTTTTGTGACTAAGTCGAAAAATTTGCAGGTCAATGCAACTTCAACAGATTTAAACGGGGTCAAAACTTAGTTAATTCCTGCCCCCACGTAGTGGGTTAGGACTTGACAGATTCCTATAAGGAAGGTTCTCTGGTCTTCTATTAGGGATTGTGACATCCACTGCAGGCTGGCTGTGATACGTAGCAACCTTGTTTGGACTTAGTCCCATAATGGAGCTATCCATTAGGATCGATGGTATCCCACTAAGAACCATGCGGGTCTTCATCCTGGGAGAATACACTGGTAGAAACGTTGCAGAAACCCTACAGTTATAATTGTGGACGTAGCTCTAGTGGAAGGCAACCTGTGGAGGTTGTAACTTTTTACTTGTGGCCCAGCTCAACTTAGCCGCGGGATGCAGGATCCCGGTGGGGCAGAAATAAACGAGCAATTATCAACCGACAGGTGATATAGCCTCGACTGACTACAGTCGGGTGAGAATTGAGTTGTTCGGGAAGTCCAAGCATGGACTTAGTCCTCTACAGGCGCGTGGGCACAGGATTCCCGAGGATTATTTGAATTCTGCCTGAGTGTAGGCAATCGAGGGCCAATAATAAAATTTGCCATAAAGCAGGTAGTGCTCTGGAGATTTAGCTCAGGTCACCTAGGGACCATCGTTGGCCCTAACCTCACGGTAGGGTTTTAGGAGGCATCTGAGGGATACTGCTGCACAGAGTCTCTCAAGCTCTCCAATAAGCCTGTGATGCTGCTAGATGTTGTTCAATCTCTTTTGGGAGTTATATCCACAATCTTCCGAACGTTTCCTAACTTGAACACTGGATACGTGTGGACTGTTGAGTGTTGACCCTCAACTCCAGAGGGAAACTATCTGTTGGAGTTGTCAGTTGTCAGAATGAGCTGTCAGTTTTGCCTGGGCGAATCATTGCCCCCTGCTACGTGTTGATAGCGGGACGATGTACCCTAGGTTGATACCAGGGTTCAGGGGCTGACTGACCCTTTAAAACGAATATAGTCATCTAAATTAGTCCGGCAAAGTCTTAAAAAGACTTCACCCTGAGACCTAGGAATACAGTATGCCTTGGGCAGTCGAAGCCAAAGTCCTTGACTTGGTTCGGCATAGCCGCAGCGGCTGTACGCCTTGAATTGGATAAGCAAAACCTCAGCGGCTCTTTGCCTTGAATTGGAGCTTTAGGAAAATTCCTCCAGTACTGAGTTTTTCCTTGAAGTAAGGATGAATTATCCGGTTCTTTCAGACTCCTCCAGGAAGGTCCACTGTTGAATATCTGTACTGCGTGTCCTACTCTGGGACCTTGCGCAAAGGGGCCTTGAAGCCTTATTACAACTTGAATCCTATTTTGCAGTGGCTTGCTTCCGGCAGAGTACCTCCATCTGATAGCTCCACGATCCGCGTTTTCGTGGGTTACTCCAGATCAGGAGGACAGGTGAGTCATCACACTTTGTTATTAACAGGTAAGTACTGTTATTAACAGGTAAGTACTCTTGCCGATTTTTTTGGACTTCGCCAAATTTGTGAGGTATTGCTTTGTGTAAATATAAGAGCAGACTCCCCAGTAGTTCTTTGTAAACTTAGTAGTCTATATCTGTAGTATAGGTACTCACTTTCAAGACAATTTATACTAATACGTTACTTGTGCATGCTAGTTTAAGAACTTCTGTAAAAATCTGATAACTCTGTTGTTGTTCCTTGTGCAGATACTAGAGTTAGGTACTTCATCTCAGTTTTTTTTTTTCAGGCCCACCTCTCAGACCCACTGGTATATAGGTAGACACTGACCCCCTGAGCCTCATTCCAGTACGACTCACGGTGTGATCATCTCCAGCTCCACTCTTCTTGTGCCTTAGAGACTTGAAAAAAGTACAGTGATTGGTCCCTTTTTCACTTAAGTTGCAGTGCAGTGAGATACCTTTGGCACTTGAAAAATTTTTCTGGTTGGTCCTTTTGGACTAGAAAATTTTTCAACTGACCCCTTTGGGATTTAGTGTCTGTACAGTGAAATACTTTTGATACTTAGAAATATTTTGAGATAGGCGTTTTGGGACTTGGCTTCAGAACAGCCATATGCCCTGAAAGCGTTTGAAATTTTCTGATCCGGTTTTGACTTAGTCTCAGTTACATACCGTATGAGATTAACACTTGGTGATTTTATGGTCAGTTTCCCAGTTTCTAGTGCCTGAATAACCTGAAAATTTTTGTAGTTCCCACTTGGGGGGCTCTAACTCAGATTCAGCTAGTGCGCTTGGGACTTGGAAAAATTTTCTCTTCCAGCTTTATGGACTTGAAAGTTTTTCTCATATGACCTAAGGGACTTAGTCTTAAATTGAAGTGGCCTGATCTACACTTACCCTAGTTCTTACTGCCCTTGAAGGCCTTTACAAGTTGTAAAGTTTTTTGAATTTAGTTCTTCATTAAGACTTTGTCTCAGCTCTTCCAGCCTGTTGACTATTAGCCTTAATCATGATATGAAATCATACTCTAATAGGTTTATTAAAGTAGCTAAATGTTAGCTATCAATATAGGATGAAAGTTTGGATTCCTGTGAGCCGCGGCCGTTGGCCCAGAAGTTCTTGACTCCTGCAGCAATGTTCTTGAATCTAAAAACTTTTAAATCAGAGTTGTTGGCAAGTGCTCTAGTAACAATAGTTCAGGAAAATTTTAGCTTGAATTCAGTTTTGTTTAAATTCCTAACTTTGCTAAAAAATACTCTTTGAATTTTTGCAAGTTTTCAAATTTGGTTTTTTCTCTTGAATATCAAAAATTTTGAGTACTTATGAACTTTTTTCCCAGATTTAAAATCAGCATTAAAAACTTGAAAGTTCTCTAATGAGGCACTCTCTGATGGATTCCCTTCATGGAAAACTGGTATTTAGTGTTGGAAATTCTGAAAGCTTGAGATATTCACTCCTATTTTATGAAGACTTTGATAGGGTTAAAGTATCGGATCAGAAAATAGAGCTCTCTTTTTCTTGCAGAACTGACCTAACGATCGGAATAATAGCCTCCAGCTGGTGGGCAAAGTCAGTTCTGATGTGCTAACTTAGCCATTAGATGCTGGCAGGTGTCTAGCATGGGGTTTTTGAATATCCTAGATTGGAATCTGAATTCTAAAGCATCAGTTCTATCGATCAAAGGAAGCTTACCAAACGCAGTGGCAATTCGATTTCATAATTTATGGCACTTGGAGAGGAGCTAGCGGAGATAAGAAGTCGCTGAAGCTGAATGTTTTTAGGCGCAACAATTCAGAACAGTTGAGGACCAGGGGTTGCCCGTTTTAAGTATCTCCTGGTTCTGAAATTGCCGAGCCTAATCAGCTATTGGCTTCTATTGTCTGCTTTCACGTCTTTATGACTGATGTGTTCACTTGCCAGTCACTTTTTTCATTCCTTCATGACTGGAGGAATACCGACGTGTTGGATGAATTCCGGCTTAGTCCGATGAGCATCAACTATTTTTGCGTGCGCTATACCGGCACAATCTATGAGTACCCTCATGACCAATAAGTGAAATGCAGACCGATGTGTCTGATGAAATTCTGGCTATGTCCGATGAGCAGCAACAAGAGCCTTGCTCTTGTTTTTGACTGTGCTATTTTGGCATAGCCGAACAATTCCGGCATGACTGGAGGAATACCGACGTGTCCGATGAATTCAGGTCTACTCCAATGAGCAGAAACTAGACTTGCTTGCCCTATACCGACACGATCGATGAGTACCCTCATGACTGATAATGAAATGCAGACCGATGTGTCCAATGAATCCCGACCTGGTCCGATGAGCAGCCACTAATATTGCTTGCTCTATATCGGCACGCTCGACGAGTTACCTCATGACAGAATGAAATGTAAATCGACGTGTCCGTTAAATTCTGGCTATGTCCGATGAGCAGCAACAGGAGCCTTGCTCCCGTTTGCACTGCGCTTTTCCGGCACAATCGACCTATTTTACGGTACGAAGGGAGGAAGGCCGCAGTGCTCAATGTATCCCGGTCTAGTCCCATGCTGGTACCGACACGATCGACGAGTACTCTCGACCGATGAGTAACTACCCTCTCGACCAATAAGTACTCTCTCGACCATTGAGTACTCTCTCGACTATTGAGTACTCTCTCGACCATTGAGTACTCTCTCGACCATTGAGTACTCTCTCGACCATTGAGTACTCTCTCTACCATTGAGTACTCTACCAATGAGTAAACTCTCGACCGATTAGTGGCACGCAGACCGAGGTGGTTGATGAAGTTCCGGTGGTGTCCGATGAACAGCAACGGGAGTCTTGCTTTCACCTTGACTGCTATTCCGACTCTAGTGAACAATTCCGGCTTGACCTGGGAATACCGACGTAACTGGCGAGTTCCGGCCTAGTCTAAAGAACAGCAACTAGTATTCCTTGCACTATACCGGCACGGTCGAGGAGCATCCTCATGACCGAGGAGTAATAGGCAGACCGAGATAACTGGGTTGTACAGTGGAACCCCGTTTTCCCGGAACCCTGTTTCCCAGACTTCTCGTTTTCCCGGACTTTTTCACTTTTCCAGTGTTCTCCCGGAACGTTCCGGGAAACTGAGACCAAGCCGGAATACCGGAAAACACCGGCATTTCCCGGAATAAGTCCGGCATTAATTCCGGACCTTCAGAAGAATTCCCGGAAGTGACGCTGCGCACATACTGAAATTCGCCTATTGCGCAGCATCTCTTTCGGGAATCGGAAGGCAACCTCCGCCATTTTCGTTCAGTATTCATCTGCCCATCGTGGTGTTCAGTTGAAAAGTGTTATTTTAGTGATTTCAGTTCAAATTTATGGGTTTAATTTTGGGATTTTAAAGGGAATGTGATGAATAATATTGAGTGCTATACTTAATAAAAGTAGGCTCGAAGAGTCACTTATTTATTTACTTCTAACGAAAACATCACTTGGTGAACTCTTAAGTCAACTCTAGCCCCTAGGCCAGCTTTGCAGTCCTTCAAACGAAAATGCATCAAGTACTGTAGCTAACTACATACATACTGTACAGTATGTATGCATTATGAGCAGTAATGTTCATTAGATACATTAATGTTATTCTTAATTTTGTTTTGGGGGGGGGGGGGAATACATATTTGAGCCTAACCTCACTTTACTGTATACAGTAGTTTTCATAATGGCTAACGTCAATAATAACGGTGACCCCAGCCCCAACACTGTAAATGGTGATTGATTATGCCTAGTCCAATGTAGCAGAGCACCAGAGCGGCCAATGTCTTTTGGGCCTATGGGATTCTGTTGGCATTACAGAAGGACCCAGGCTGTCGGGAGTAGTGCCTTCCAGAGGCACACGGCAGCATTCCCAAGCTACTGGCCTGTGTCCGCCGAGGGGAGGCTAGGACCTAAGTGCTCTACTTCTCGCGGGGCGGCTACACTACCGGCCACAATAGTGAAGTATCCCTGAAAGACGGGTGCGACCTGGTAGTCTCGGAAGTCCCTTTCTGCAGAGATGGGCATTTCTGATTAAACTAAAACCATAAAGGTTTTTCAAGTCTAGAAAGCACGATACCTCAAATGTCTAATTTCAACACAGATCAGACAGCACGCGGGACTAGATAGACCAGGGTGGAGTGAGCGCAAAGTAGCTCTCTGCCAGAGTGATACATTTAATAACCACAGCTTCACAGTAGGGACCTGTGCTGGCCCATACATTTTTGGATAACTACGATTGAGAGAGGTTTCCTAAAGAGACTGGCTTTGTCCAGGTCGTCCGACGACCTGAGAAATAGACTACTGAAGAGCTAAAGGAACCTCTCCATCCGAAATTCTATGGGCCTCTAATAATAATTTGCTGCAGTTAACACGCTAATTACAGCGTGACTCAGTAGGGCTGGAGCAACTGGCTACAAGCTAACGGCTCAGAAAGTACCCGAATCAGGGCAATTTTTTCAGGACCTGAAATTATTTTTGAATCTGGTTCAGAGAGCCCGAGTGCCAACTCAAAAGGATTGAGGTAAGGATCCTTCCGTGGCAGACCTCTGGGTCTGGTATCCAAAGTTGATACAAAAATACGTGCGAGCTTTTCTCATAGGGACAGCTCCAAACTTTTCACTAACAGAAACCTGTTCTTTTTGTCTACTATACGCTAGTATACTCAGGGTCAATGGGTAGCCTGTTTTTTGTATGCTGGCAACTGGCCTACTGACAAGTAATCTAGACTCCCCTTGGGTATAATGTGGGGATATGGGGTGAGCTCTTTATGAGCAGTCACCTTATACACCGAGACCAGGGTTCCTATCGGACCTGAGTAGAGCGCCGCAGTGCAGTAAAGGTGAAGTCTATGGATCTGGCCCAGATTTAGAACCTGTAAGTAACCCACTTACAGCAAAAGAACTAGCAGCCCATTGGTTCCACAACTGCTCCTAGATCTTCGTACTATCTAGTTTGTCGCCTAGCCGTGCTCCTTCAAAGAAGGTAGCAGAAGGACGGCCAGAACCAGAGAGAAGACAAGTATCCTAGTGTAGAAGTAAGGTTGATACTGTCCCCGGTTTTTACTTCGAAGGGCTAAAACCTTTCCTCGCAGGTTGAAGCAGTTATCTAGTCGGAGCTCTCTAAATGTGATCCCAGCAGGGTTCCTGAATTGATCCAAGGAGCCCATATAGATCAGTGTTTCCAGATAGCAGCCCTGTTAAACCTCTCATTTTTTCAAAAATTGCCAGTCTGTTTCCAGAGGGCTGCTGTAGCAATAGAGGAGAACGGCATTTGCGACAGAGGAGCTAAGACCCAGGAAGGGTCTTTAGTCTCATAGCTCAAAAGGTCCAAACAAGAACAGGGCTGTAAAAGCTAGTGATTAACGGCTCTCCGTTCACAGCAGCTAGACAATGAACAATAGTCAACACCTGAAAAGTTACAGAGTCGTCGAAATCACGCTCCAACAATAAAGTTTTTCCTGTAAACGGCCGGAGTAAGAAAACACATCACAACAAGGAATGTAAGCTGGAGCCCAGAAAGGCTAAAGATGGTTACTTTTTTGTCGGGTGAAGTAAACCTTACAGGAAAAGTTATTACTTCATAGTTAAGTGAAGTGGGGCTTTAAAGGCTCTCTGGAGCATGAAACCGAAGAAGAGGTATTCAGGGCCTTTAGGCGGTCTCTTCCAGTAGTAAACGGATGTCAGAAGCGTAGTACAACTGAATCAGAAGATAATAGAGGAAACTCCGACCTTCGCCAGTAGGGCAAAGGTTTGGAGGTTAATCACCTAGGAATATCTGATGGACAAAGCCCGATTGGGAAGTAACAAACCCAGACTAAGCAAAGAAATGTCAGAGCTGTAACATTGGCTCAGACGCTATCTGAAGGCGTGGCCTCCAAGACCCTTAGCAAAGTTCAGTCGCTCCTGGGAGGAGAATCAGAACGGTAAGGGAGGCCGTCCATAATCTTGAGTTTTACGAAGTTTTGAGTAGTCCGCATCTGTTCTTTGATACAGGAGTAACCTTTGCGGTTTGAGACCCAGGCCCCAGGATATTGAGCAGATACAAGTAGACAGCCTGGGTGCACAAATAGTAGAGAAAGCTATTTTTCAGGCACAGAACCAGGGGTTGCAATGAAAACAGGATCTCGAATGATAAAATACTTTTTGATAGTAAGGAAAATTTCCAGCGATCTTCTCCTAGGGCAGACGGGCAAAACAAATCTCATATACGCATCCCTCAGAAGTTGAGGAGAGCGGCGACAGGGTTTTCACAGTAGCCTGACAGGATTAAGACCCCCATTCGATTCCTTTGTTTCTAGAGACGGAGGTAACGGGACCAACAGGCCAGAACGTAGTTACGAAACTGCTAACGAATTTAAACTAAGGGAAATCCACCCTTGGTGTTAAACCATAGCCGAATAGAAGGACCACTCTAGCTGCATACAGAAACAAGTAACTACGGGACTAAAACGTCCTTACTCAGGTCTATCCTTATCTACAGACAGGAGCAGAGCTCCATATTCTACTAGGTCCCGACGTATTCCTATCGGGAAGAGAAATGGCAATTTAGCAAATTCCTAGTTCCTGGACCATGCAAGCTTAACCTATAGTTACTACACCCGGTAGTAAATTTCGCCTCCGGCAGTACCAGTATTCTTATTTAAGCCTGGTCTGCATAATGCCTAAATATAAGTAAATGGTAGCAAAGGTATTTATGGGCTCTTGGACCCAGAGGTGAGTCCAGAGAGGGTAGACAAGCTTGGGTCTTAGAAAAGTGTTATGCCCTCTTGGCTAAACGCAACAGGGGCTCCAATCAGACAATTGCTCCAAGAGGTAATGCGTAAGAACACTTGAGCCCTCAGGCACGGCCTGGGATAAGACCAAAGAGTCTTCAAAATAACATAAAGAAGACCCTACGGGACTTGCTTCCTCAGCCACCAGAGCGGAACAAGTCAGACAGTGTTCGGCCACAAAGGCTAGCCAAGGCTATGAATTAAATCAAGTACAAGTAAAGCAAAATGAGGGTCAAATACTTTAGGACTTAACTTAAACACGAGACTACTTAAGAAGGATGGACTAAAGAACCTTCTCAGGGGCTGTACCCGGTGTTGATTACGAGGAACCAGCCAGGTTAAATATCACTAACGGCCTTGGCGGAGGTATCTGTCTAGGCGAATAGGCGAGACCACACTATAAGGTAACAGTGCCTGTTCAAGGGAAGCTGCTCCAATAACAGGGGCAGCTCAAGAGTTCAGGTAATGGGAGAACAGGCTCAACAGATACAAAGACTTACCCTGATTCGAAAGGAAAGGATCTAGGCTCTTCGGGAGGGACCAGAAGAGAGCTGCAGGTGATACAGCACCCGAGTACAGGGACTCCAGGCAATGTTTTTTGTAGCTCTCAATGAGCATTGACTGATAGCCCAGACCCAGAGGGTTCCTTGCGCCAGTGATCCTTGTCTTTTTTCTTTCAAATGATAAATCTAAGGTCCATCATAATAAGCAGCTCGGAGACACACGCCTGTTGTGCGTCAGTCCAAACTTCAGGACAAACTGTTCCTACCTACGGGAAAGAATACGTTCCAACTAAATAGGACTAAACAAACAAGATTCTAATCTCTTGTTTACCTTGGCAGGAGTTTTGTCCACCACAGGTGAGTGCACAAGAGCCGAACAAATCAGGGTAAGATCGGCAAGATTGAGAGGCACCTTCCACATCAGGGCACCACAGAACCCCTCCCTGCTCCGCAAGCTACGCTGTTGGCATGTCGGTGCTATCCGACAGAGGTACTCTGCTTGAAGCGAGCCAGTACAAATAGACTGATGTTCCAATGAACTATATTGCGGTGGTAAGTGAATGGCAGAATACCTCTGGAGGCTAAATCAATCCCAAAGCCCGTATGTTTGGGCTTCATTTTAAAGCGAGACGTTCGCTCGTCGTCTGGAATGAGGCTCAGGGGGACGGGTGCCTACGTATATACCAGTGGATCTGAGAGGGGCCTTGGAAAACGGAATCTGAGATGAAGTAACTCTGGTACCTGCACAAGGAACAAGAACAGAGTTATAAGATTTTTACAAAAGTTCTTAATCTAGCATGCGCAAGTAACATATTAGTATAGATTGTCTTAAGAGTATATTACAGATATACTAAGACAGTAGGGATGTGGCGATTATTCGGCTTCGGCTTCGGCAGTGCCGAATATTCGGCAAAATGCCGATTATTCGGTTTCGGCCGAATACAAGTTCAAATTTTGCCGAATAATTTTTTCGGCAATGTTTATTTAATTATTTACACTCGTTCAGTGTTGACTATTGAGCAAGCTTCACCGATTCTCTTGCTGTGCGTGTTTATCTGATCAATTGTAATGTCCCTTCCTTTGCAGATGTTGAAATATTGATATTGTATTCACTATTTATTCCGATTCTATATTTCTTATGAAACGTCTTTATCTATTGTGATTTGTGATAGCTAGAACTGAAAAACGTAATATTGCTGCCTGAAAATTCCGTTTAATTTTTAAAATACAAAATTATTAGCATCTAATAGAAGTATAATATGGGATTACTTCCATAAATGCAAAACTGACAAAAGTAGAGCGATATGGATACTATGCTAGAAGAGTTTATCAAGAGGTAGTGCAGACCCACACGGA
>LQNS02278145.1:6261823-6284945 GCA_001587735.2 Parhyale hawaiensis
AAAAATACCATCAAGTGAATGTGAAAAGTTAATTTCCAGCTATAACAATCGTCTCCATGCTGTTATTGCCAATAAAGGTCACGCCACCAAGTACTAATGTCAATTTTTTTTGGTCAAATACTTTTGTCCCTCATTGCTTTTGCTTGTGTTAAATTTTCTTGTTATAAGTGCACATTTGACTGTTCTGTTTAAATATTCTATTATATATATGTTATATATATAAACTTCCTGTATTATTTATCCTAAAGCAGACCCTAAATTTTTTAAAATACATAAAGAATAGAGTTGTGCAGATACTTATGTCTAGACACTGTATATAAACTTCGGACTTTTATACAAAAACACTTTCACCATAGGGTCCTACCTTTAATTTACAAACAAATTCTCCACACCACTTCTGTCAAGTGTTGTCTAACATTTCAAATGCAGAGGATGCACTGCCTCGTACATCGGTAGCAGTGGATAGCATTTCAAAGCCCGCATTGACCAACATTTAGGTGTATCCAGCCGAACCGGTTTACCACTTTCAAAACCTTCACATTCAGCTCCTCGCCTACATTCTGAGCAAAACAACCATCCCATCAGCAAGAATGACTTCTCAATCATTGACTCCTCTAATCCAATCGAACTCTTAACATTGGAATCCCTCTACATCAACAGAACTAGACCCAGCCTGAACATTATGACCGCAGCTGTACCGCTTCACAGAACCCTCGACTAACTCATCTGCCGTCTGTGCAGGAGCTGACATCCGGCTCCTTCACGCAGCTCTGTTCATTCGCTCTTTATCCCCGCCCCGACCACATATGTGCTTCCCTATCTTGAAAATAAATAAGCTTTTTTATTTATAGGTTGTAGTTTTTCATTTTTTTTCTGATGATGGGATTTTCAATTTTTCCAAAACAATAAATTTTACCATCTGCGACATTATATTATTAGTTAATTGCCTTAGTTTTAATTTCACCTCATGTTGTATATGTTACGGGTACATTCCATCATGGTTGTCTACATTACATGATTTAATAGGTTACTATGTTACATCACGTCATAGTTGCCTCCCTTACATGTATGATTTAGTAGATTGCAGTTATACATCATTTCATGGTTGCCGGAGTTGAATTACTTCATGGTGGCCTACTTAACATCACTTCACAGGTGCCAATGTTGAATCACTTCACAGGTGCCAATGTTGAATCACTTCATAGCTGCCAGTGTTAGATCACTTCTCAACTGCCAATGTCAAATCACTTTACGACGGCCAATGCTACTTCACTTCACAGTTGCCAATGCTAGATCCCTCTACGCCTGCCAATGCTAGGTACATCATTTCACTGTTGAAGTTGCTAGATCATTTCGCGGCTACCAATGCTGTATTACTTCACGGCCGCCAATGCTTATCACTTCACTGCTGCCACCATTGCTGTATCACTTTACTGCTTCCAAGGCTAGATCACTTCATGGCAGCTAGTTCTTTATCAGTTCACTGCTGCCAGGGCTTCATAACTTCTTTTCTGCAAGGTGCTCTGACTCACCCTTCAGTTCTGCTGTCTGTTCTAATCATTTCGCTTTGCCCGTATGACATATAAATTTCACTAACATTTTCATCTGCTATTTAGCTGGCACTTCATTACAAATCAAGCATAGGTAGCACAGATTTGAGAAGCTTTTGCTCTACAAAATGAAACTATTTATTACACAAACTATTGCGAAATAATTTTACTGTACTGTAAATATCAAAGGATGTCATCAGCAGTTGCTCTACGTAATTACACTTCAAGCCTTGATATTTTTGTGAATTTGTTGCGTATAGAAGTTTTAGAACTATGTACAGGATTGCGAGTCCTTACTGAATGCAAAAGAATTAAGTCAAATAGCTAAAGACAGTATGAAAAAGTAATGGGAGAACATAAAAAAATGCGTTTGCGGCCCCGTACAGTCAGGCATAATTGCAGGACCGAAATCTGCCTTAGGGGCCAGTGTCCAGTCAATGTATGGTGTGGTCTACGCTTGAACATTGCAGGGCGTTGCTTGCATTCTCGTGACGTTGATACTAATACTCGGCTGTTGAACACGTCGTGTCGACACCGCTCTGTGTGCTCCCTCTTGTTGACTGCAGCTCTTTGTTCCCAAGGTATTTGGGCACTGTGAAACGGGAGTTGCAGGAAGCCGACCAGGACTTCTGCAAGCGTGTGCAGACCCTCACTGCAGGGGCATTAGGGCTTGAGGCTTCGTCATACACTGTACAGGACAAGGTATGATAATCTATGCCATTAAAATACAACTACAGCATCTATCTACACTGTGCACGACGCGCTATAATAGTCTATACCACTATAAAAAACTAGAGTATCGTGGAACATCTGCTATACAGGACAAGGTATGATGATGTAGACCATCACTAAATTAGAGTTGGTCTATCTTCCTCCAATGTGCAGCAGAAAGCATGTAGGAGTTTAACGTCGATGTAATTAAAGTAAGCTCGTACACTATGCTGGACAATGTACGATAGTGTCCTTACATCGCCTGTTAAGGGAGCCATAACTCGAGACCATTAGGTTTACTGACCCTTGTCATCAAGACTCAGGGAGGTCCTCCTTCAAGACAGCACTGACGCCAAAGTTACTTGTGTTAGTCCGTCGTTGTCCCCCGTGCTTCTTACCCTCTCCAAACTCTTCACCCGCTAACGAAGTTAGAGAGATGGTAATGTTTTCGTCCTTTATGTGTTCATATAAATTTATACCTGTATTTTTCCTCTGGGAGCATAAATGGGATACAATCCACAGGGTTAAGTTAGGTAGGTTCTTTCGACCGTCCTACGTTTTGGGGAGCACCGACCCTAGGAGGACCTTATAGCTTTCCTTAGCTATTAGCTGTTCTTTCGGGACGTCTGTCTTTCATCCCCACTTTATTTCCTTCTGTTTTCAAGCTCCTTCTGATGATTCTTGGTTCTGTTCTTCCTCTTTTTTCAAGACTTGCTTTTTCCATACGCGTTGATTATGCGTCGGAACTTCCTCGTGAATGGGTTCCACGTTTCTATCAACATACTATATGCCCCTTGTTTTTTCTTTCTGGCTTCGTCTTCGTGCGGAAACGTAGGCTGATACTACCGATTACAAGTGACTAACTACGTTCTTTTTATTTTGAAAATTTCTTGACTCGCGCAGGTGGAATACCGGCAGAATGTAGAGAGGGAGATGCAGCATCGAGACTGGAGTCCTGCTGATCGCTTCTCAGCTAGAAGCCAAGGTATGTCAGGTGATCGTTAACTCTATAGAGCGACGCGAGTTTTCTCGTCTGTGTACTATACAAAAGCCATTCGTGACGTCACCGCTAATCAGAGGAGTCGAACTCGTGGAAAAGTTGCTGCAGCATGATTGGCTGCGTTTGCTTTTTTACTGTTACTTCTCGTAAAGTTCGCCGCGAGTGAGGTCAATATTCATTATTCATCTCAGCTAGATTCTCCATTTTCTATTTCGTGGCGATCGCTAACTAAAATGTAAGGAAAAAACAAAATATACCGGTACATTCATACATATTTATATATAAATCCCATTATCTCAAACACTAAGGCCTAAATCAAAAAAAAGTTGCATGAACAAAATAAGTTTCTTTTTCAAAAATACTTATTCTGAGAAAATTTGAGACCAATCAGTCCATAATTGATAATTTTGGGTCCCCCATGCCCCCTCAAAAATGTACCAGTTGCGAAAGTTTTACCCAACATTTCTTCAATATCCTCATCATATGGAACAGGAAAATACATGGTAGAGCCGTGAAGGAGAAATGTACTCAGACACCCCCCCTAGAGCTTGGACTATATGCATTAAAGTTCAGCCAGGAGCATAGAGTGGACCATAGGGTTACGCTTAGTTCGTCCACCCCATGCTATGACACACATGTGTTGTACCCAGGGTTGTAAAAATAAGTGGGTAGTAGATTTTAAGATTTCAATTTTCTTTTGGGTGGAGTTATTGTTTTCTTTTTTAAAGTTTAATGGAGAAAAAGTTTCCAATGGTAAATTTAAAGCTTTTTCATTGCGCTGCACCTATTTCACTGCTTTAAAAGTGCTCGGTTCTTCAATTTCTCATTTATAATCAAATCGTGGTAACATTTTACGGCCGAAAATGGTAGCAGAGTATCTAAATCGATTCATAGTAAATGACTGGCTGATATATATTACCCCATAGCAAATCCATCGTGGAGAACATTTTTTCCATGTGTTGTCTTGTTTGCTCTTATGTAAAGAAACAAACTAAGAACAGAAAATGCGTAGACTGTAAAAAATCCTACAGGCAATGATGGTTTCAAAAACACTAGAGAAAATAATGGAAAATGGAAGCCATTTGACATATAGTGTGTTACAGCTTAACAAGTTGAAACTTTCTTAGTAGGTATATACAGCTAAAGTGAGTTCACTCTAAGAATGATAAAAGGTTACAATTTCTTTCTTATTGATGTAGTTGCGATCAAGCTACAGCGTGAGTCTGTACAGTATTCAGTTACATCTGTGCGTTTAGCATTGAATATTTTTATGAAAATATAAACTGCGTGACATGCTAGTAGGCCTACCTATGCGCAAAATGATGATCTTCTTTGCCACTTCGAGTCTCATGTCTTTGCCGAGTTGATTGCCAAAATGTCATATCCTGCTGTTATACCCGCATATCTATACATAATATGAGATTCATTTCAGCCTCTGCAGGAGTGTTACCTGTGCTATTGGCTACTTGTGCTTCCACAGAAAGTTGAATTTTGCTAACTTTGTACCGTATTTTAATTAATGAGCACTGCTCTTAAGGATATACTGTAAATATCAGGATCTTACAAACTAAGGAAATTGCAACTGTTGTTGCTCCTTGAGGTATTGACTTTGGATGTTACTCTCGACTGCTATGTTGCAGCTGCCTCTTGTTTCCCCTGGCGGGGGGGCATAGGATGTGCCATAGGGTTACGTTAGCGTAGGTTCGTCCATCCTATGCTATGGGGCCTGGCAACCCCAGGGGGCCCGCGTAGGTTACATCAGCCATTAGCTAGGCCTTGGGGACGTCTCTCTTTCGTGCCCACTTTGCTTCCTTCCCGATTTCATACTTCTACTTGCTCATGCTTTATTCTGTTCTGCTTCATCTCTCCCGACTTGCTGTTCCCATGCGAGTTGATCCTGTGTAGGAACACCTTCGTGCATGGGTTCCCCTTTTCTCTTGGCATACTATATATTCCTGGGTATTTCCTCTGTGATATCGTTCTGCTCGGAAACAGAGGCTTCAACTTCCTAACTATAATATAACTACCTCTTGTTTCGTGACACCCTCTGCATGATGTAGTAGTGCTCAGGTTAAGTTTAAATTATGGAGGAATAGGCCTACCTACTTCAAGGTCATCAATCTGCGCTTATTCAGTTGTAAATTTACGTTTTAGGCAATGACAATACGAAAAGCTTATTGCAGATATAGTCTTTTATATAATCTCGTTATTCTTGGGCAACTAAAAGTGGTATAAAAATATCTCATTTCTTGCCGCTGCATCGCTCTCCTTTAATTGAGAAGAAAATCACCTAGGTATGTTGTAGGTGTGTACCAATACTATCGGTATCGGTACCCCATGTATCAGCCATTTTTGGAGTATCGGTATCGGCAAAAAAGGGTCAATTTTGCCGATACCGCCGATACTTTTAGAAAAACGAGACAAGTTTGAATTCTTTGGACGCGGCGACTTTCGTTCATCAAAGTTCAAGGAGCGGTAGATGAAATTAATAAAGTAATTGAGAGCATTCATTTTTTGTTCAGTTAGATACTAAATTACTATATGTATTGAAAATATTCTCCAGTAAATATTTAACAGAGCATGAAAGGAAGATTTCTGAGAATCAACTACTGTATATAGTGAAAATACAGTCAACCATCAGCAGCTAACGTCAGTGTTGTCCTGCTACAGGAGATGTAAGAAACGCAGCGAAAACGTATGCAAGTCTTCGTTTTTTATACTGCAAGTAAAGTGAAAAGTTTTTGCAAAAGCTAGAATGTAGTTGAACGACTGCTGTGTAGTATGGCGAATTCTTGGCAGTTGGAGTACGATAATTTATTAGGCTCTAACATCGTATGAGGTGGGTCAGATTATTGAAAGGTACTTTATGATTTATAGTTGCTTTAGCATCATTTTACATTTTCAGCGCTAGGTTGCTTACGTTTTGTATAATTTTCTTTTGTTGAGATATAACTATGTGTTTCACTTTCGACTGTTCATCATTTTAGCACTCTCCCACACTGCGTGCCAGACATGACTTAAACCGAATTATAGCCTCTATTTCTGTAACTATATCATAGAGCTGCCTCTGCTCTACTCTGTACCAATTTTTTTCTTTACAGCTCTCCATTAATTCCGTAATAAAAGGCAGCATATACTATAGTAGACGGTCAGACGGGAAAATGACATTTTTTCATCACCCCTAAAATGAGTTCTCACGATAGTTTTAAAAGCTTAAACTAGAGCACTCTGAGAGCGCATACCTCCGCCAAGCGAGACAACGGTAACAAAAAATTCAAATTGGCTCTGAAACAATCATTTTCTTTGCATAAACTGCAAAATCCAATCATTTGTGCCTTTTGATAATAATAACAGCTTGTGCGATTTTCTTGAAGATCCGTTCATAACTTTTTGAGTTATACTGCTAACAAACGTTATGACGAACATGAGTCAAACATGCAAACGAACAAACCGATCTGCACTAAAATTTAATCATTTATGTCTTTTAACATTACTAACAACCCCTATAAATTTCAAGAAGATCCATTCATTATTTTTTGAGTTATTGTGCTAACAAACATATAATTAAAAACCGTGACAACCGAACGAACGAACGGATCATTACCAAAATTTGATCATTTACTCTTTGTTATATACCTGACAATTCATGTTAATTTCATCAATATCCATTCATAACTTTTTGAGTTAGGGCATTGAGAAAAAGGAGGCAGACAAACAAACAGACATATCTTCACCAAAAGTTGATCATCTGTTTCTCCTAACATACCTAAGTCCCGGTGTCTCTTTGGGAATGGGCCTCTTGGTTCGTCTACTGCCGCCTATCTAATCTAATCTCCTTTCATCCAAATCGGTTCATAACTTTTTGAGTTATCTTGGTGACAGCCCTCAGGGGCATATTGTGGCGGGCCCTTTCCCTGCCACAATATGTTTGGGCATCACGCACCCAAGGATCCCGAGTGCCTTCTCCGCAGAGGATGTAGCATCTGGCCGCAGTTCCTGCTGAGANTCGAGTCTTTGTATATTTTCAAATTCAAACCTGCTCTAAATGATACCCAAAGTGCATTCCCCCTTCTCATTGCCAACTATTAGTTTCCCACATCATGTTTCCTTTTCATCCCGCACATTTTTCAATTTTTTATTAGTTTTCCGTTTTCTGTTTTTGTCAATGGCTCTGTATTTTTTCTATGTTCGCACTATAATTTCAAATGCTTATAGGAAATGCATCGTTTTCTAGGATTGTTTTAGATTTGATATTTGATTCGTTGTAGTGTACAAATTTTCGTTTATTGTGCTACAGAATTTGCTGAAGATGGACTGTTTGTCCGAAACGTTCAGTTTTATCTAAGGATGAATTCAAGTATCTTAATAAAATGACTTTACGATTAGCGATTTTCGCCTTGCTCTTTATTTTGAGAATTTCTTAGTAGGTACATATATACAGCTAAAGTGAGTTCGCTCTAAGAATGATAAAAGGTTACAATTTCTTTCTTAGTGATATAGTTGCGATCAAGCTACAGCGTGAGTCTGTATTCAGTTACATTTGTGTGTTTAGCATTGAATATTTTTATGAAATTATAATGACATGCTAGTAGGCCTACCTATGCGCAAAATGATGATCTTCTTTGCCACTGCGAGTCTCATGTCTTTGCCGAGTTGACTGCCAAAATGTTATATCCTGCTGTAATACCTGCATATCTATACATAATATGAGATTCATTTCAGCCTCTGCGGGAGTGTTACCTGCCTGTGCTATTGGCTACTTGTGCTGCCACAGAAAGTTGAATTTTGCTAACCTAATACTTTCACTTTGTACCGCGATTTTAATTAATGAGCACCGCTCTTAAGGATATACTGTAAATATCAGGATCTTACAAACTAAGGAAATTGCAACTGTTGTTGCTCCTTGAGGTATTGACTTTGGTTGTTACTCTCGACTCAGGGGGCATGGGCTGGGCCATAGGGTTAGGTTAGCGTAGGTTCGTCCATCCTATGCTATGGGGCCTGGCAACCCCAGGGGGCCCGCGTAGGGGACATCAGCCATTAGCTAGGCCTTGGGGACGTCTCTCTTTCGTGCCCACTTTGCTTCCTTCCCGATTTCATACTCCTACTTGCTCATGCTTTATTCTGTTCTTCTTCATCTCTCCCGACTTGCTATTCCCATGCGAGTTGATCCTGTGTCGGAACACCTTCGTGCATGGGTTCCCCGTTTCTCTTGGCATACTATATGTTCCTGGCTATTTCCTCTGTGATATCGTTCTGCTCGGAACTCGGAAAAAGAGGCTTCAACTTCCTAACTATAATATAACTACCTCTTGTTTCGTGACACCCTCTGCATGATGTAGTGGTGCTCAGGTTAAATTTAAATTATGGATGAATAGGCCTACCTACTTCAAGGTCATCAACCTACGCTTATTCAGTTGTAAATTTACGTTTTTGGCAATGACAATACGAAAAGCTGATTGCAAATATAGTCTTTTATATAATCTCGTTATTATTGGGCAACTAAAAGTAGTATAAAAATATCTCATTTCTTGCCGCTGCCCCGCTTTAATTGAGAAGAAAATCACCTAGGAATGTAGGTGTGTACCGATACTATCTGTATCGGTACCCCATGTATCAGCCATTATTTGGAGTATCGGTATCGGCAAAAAAGGGTCAATTTTGCCGATACCGCCGATACTTTTAGAAAAACGAGACAAGTTTGAATTCTGTGGACGCGGCGACTTTCGTTCGCAAAAGTTCAAGGAGCGGTAGATGAAATTAATAAAGTGATTGTGAGCATTCATTTTATGTTCAGTTAGATACTAAAATACTATATGTATTGAAAATATTGGCCAGTAAATATTTAACAGAGCATGAAATGAAGATTTCTGAAAATCAACTATATAGTGAAAATACAGTCAACCATCAGCAGCTAACATCAGTGTTGTCCTGCTACAGGAGATGTAAGAAACGCAGCGAAAACGTATGCAAGTCTTCGTTTTTTAAACTGCAAGTAAAGTGAAAAGTTTTTGCAGAAGCTAGAATGTAGTTAACGACTGCAGTGCATGACGAATTGTAGGCAGTTGGAGTACGATAATTTAGTAGGCTCTAACATCGTATGGGGCGGGTCCAATTATTGAGAGGTACTTCATGATTTATACTCGGTTTAGCATCATTTTACATTTTCAGCGCTAGGTTGCTTACGTTTTGCATAATCTTCTTTTGTTGAGATATATATATAACTATGTGTTTCACTTTCGACTGTTCATCATTTTAGCACTCTCCCACACTGCGTGCTAGACATGACTTAAACCAAATTATATATAGCCTCTATTTCTGTAACTATCATAGAGCTGCCTTTGCTGTACTCTGTACCAAATTTTTTCTTTACAACTCTCCATTAATTCCGTAATCAAAGGCAGTATATAGGAGACGGTCAGACGGGAAAATGACATTTTTTCATCACCCCTAAAATGAGTTCTCACGATAGTTTTAAAAGCTTAATTAGAGCACTCTGAGAGCGCATACCTCCGCCAAGCGAGGCAACGGTAGCAAAAAATTCAAATTGGCTCTGAAACAATTATTTTCTCTGCATAAGCTCCAAAATCCAATCATTTGTGCCTTTTGATAGTAATAACAGCTTGTGCGATTTTCTTGAAGATCCGTTCATAACTTTTTGAGTTATACTGCTAACAAACGTTATGACAAACATGGGTCAAACATGCAAACGAACAAACCGATCTGCACTAAAATTTAATCATTCATGTCTTTTAACATTACTAACAACCCCTATAAATTTCATGAAGATCCATTCATATTTTTTTGAGTTATTGTGCTAACAAACATATAATTGAAAACAGTGACAACCGAACGAACGTACAAACGGATCATTACCAAAATTTGGTCATTTACTCTTTGTTATATAGCTACCTAACTACTCATGTTAATTTCATCAATATCCATCCATAACTTTTTGAGTTATGGCATTGAGAAAAATGAGGCAGACAAACAAACAAACAAACGGACATATCTTCACCAAAAGTTAATCATCTGTTTCTCCTAACATACCTAAGTCCCGGTGTCTCTTTGGGAATGGGCCTCTTGGTTCGTCTACTGCCGCCTATCTAATCTAATCTCATCGAAATCGGTTCATAACTTTTTGAGTTATCTAGGTGACAGACAGACAAATAGACAAACACGACGAAAATATAACCTCCTTGGCGGAGGCAATAAACGCATGTCTGCGCGCAAAGTATTTTGCGGCCCTGTTCTCCGGAATGATTGACAGGTCTGGTGGTCATATAACCGCGAACTTAGGAGTCAGTGACCGCGTATCGAACCGCGAAATTTCTGTATAAATACTGCAAGCTCTCAATCAAATTCTGGCCAAATGCATAATTTCCCAGGTCTTCCGACGTCGCTTGGATTGCCTAAGCTTGCATTCATTTGACTGTTGGATGCTGTCGCCTCTTATTTATTTCTGTCATGATTTCTGCGCTACTCTCCTTTTTTTCGACTCGCGCTTTGTTTGGGTTCTTTTCAGTGCTTAGGTTTCGAGATTTGACGTACGTCAGACGTGTTTAGTTGGCTTACTTCCAGTGATGTGTCTGATCAAATAAGCTAGTATAAACTTAGCAAACTTGGTACTTAAAACCAACTTTATTTGCCTCATTGGATCGACGTTCAAATATTACATGTGTTAGCAAAAGCCTCAGACAAAGATAAGCTAAGGTAATCCTATTAGCCAACAATTTCTGAAATTTCAGAGGATTGCCTTGGATTAACCATTTTCAATTTAAATGCTAACGTTAGCCTCATTATTTTTAATAGCAATTTTAGTACCATGTGCTGGCCACCAAAAACTGTGTCGCCTCGCGAAGAGGAAGAAACATGTAGATGTCTAAAAACCTGGAATAGCCTGTAACACATGTACCAGAGTGTTCACCCATAAAATTAGCGTGCATGGGAACACAGCAAGTAGAGAAAGCAGTGGAAGAAAATACACATTATCAATTGGAAAGAGACAATAATAGGAAGTAAAGTCGACTGGAAAGAATGGTAGCTAGGCCAAAGGCCTAAGAAAGGCTAAATTCGTTTATATATTCCTCCGGAACGGGGGCTTCAATACATACAGTTGTATAAGATGGCTAAACGTAATTAACCTAAACCTATGGCTTATGGCGCATTCTATGCTCCTGAGAAGACGTTGGTAGATTTCAAGAAGTGTTTCAAGCAAGAAGTGTCTTCAGGTAAAGGCAAACGACAGTCTTCGCCATCTTCTGCAACCTGGTCATTGATTTACAAAAACTGCAACCCGGCTTATTTTCCGTTTATCTATTTCTTTCAAAGCGGTCACGAAATAAATACACGAAGCGTTTTATTATATGAGGATATTTAGGCACGCATCTCTGTTGATAAGGTATCAACAGAAGATTCGGACCATTAACTTTAACTCGTACATTTACCATCGTGGTAACCTGTCTTAACCTGTCTTTTGCAAGGCCGACCTATTTGTGATGCGTTTAAATTTTTCGTGCTGCTTTGAGCGTTTCTTTCTGCTCCTTTCCCGACTTGTTTCCTTGTGCTGCGTTTCTAACAGAGTAGTGTGTCTTGGAACAGGGGTGCACTGTCGGTTAGGTGTTGAACATTTTACAGGGGAAGCAAGAGGGGTGTTTAGGAATCGCAGTCAGAAATTGGTTGGACCTAGGAATCGGAGTAGTTGAAAATTTGCCTATTTTCTTAAAAACAAGAGTCGGATTTTGTAGAAGTTGGTCATTCTGTGGGTCCAAGAAGTCTGAGTCAGAACCTGGCCAGAACCCTCTGAAGTCAAAGTCAGACGTTATCCATTCGACTCCTCAGCTGTGTCTAGGAATCTAATACTCTTAAATCTAATATTAGAGACGAGAGTTAAATTCGAACAGGTCGGCTTAGCTCAGTTGGGATCTCTGCTCTCGTTTGTTTCGCTGGTAACAGAGCACTGGCGTTCTTGTGAGATGAGGTGCTTCTTTGAAAGAGCCTTTGAAGTGTACCCCATCCTTGTCAGAATTTCCTTGGACGTCTTACACTAAGGGGAAACCCGAGTCTCTCACCTCAGGAATTGACTCGGACGTATTTTCTTTCTGTTGAGATTGGTTTGTAAAGTTAGGTAGATCCTTGTTTTTCCTTTTGCTCCGTGTAGTGGGCCGACGATATTAAGCGACCGCGGCTACAGAGTTAAAGCAAAGTGTTCCAATAATAATAATCTTCAGCGACCTATATCACAGAACTTGTAGGTACGTGTTACCGTGCGTGTAAGACCAAGCAAGAAGCCGTCTGTATGGGTGTCCCCTGGTCTTTCCTCTTCCGTTTTTGTGTCTTGAGATGCTCTTCTTTAATATTCTGCCTGTAGTAGCGCGCTGGCTTCACTTTGAGACAGACTGTACCCCAGGGATTTCATAGTTAAATTTAGGTTTACGGAGCAAATCAACTAATGCCAATTCCTGGGCTCAGTCAGTTTCTGACTCGAACTCCAACTCCTTGGTCGAGCCAGTTCCGATTCTGACTCACGGTCCCTAAAAGCCTCCGACTCTGGCGGGAACTGAGAAAAATACTTGTACCTGCTTTTGGCGCAACACAGTCTAGATACGATTCACTCGTGCGGCTTTTGTCGGCTTTATCGTCATAGTACCAAAGCAGTTTATTCGATTGCGTTGCTGTGACCATAAATTGACTACAACCTGAAGTGTTTGAATGTTGCGCTACAGGGCTAAAATATAAATGTACTTAAATTTGAAGTCACTCAAAATTTGGAGAGTCGAAAGTTTACCAGTGGCACTTGTAGTGAAAAAATTGCGGTGGCGGCTGAAATTGACAATTTTTGGACAAAATAATTGAGCGCTATCTGAAGTCGTCCCGCAGTAACATGATCGGATTAGTTGAGTTCACTCGATGCTAGTGGTGGGTCGAATGTCATTTTTTTGGGCATTCGCGGATGCTGATCTTTTAGTGGATTTAACAGTTCTACATCCTCGGATGCAATTGCGGATGTTACCTTCTCAACATCTGCGGATGCAGATGTCCCAGGATGCGGATATTCGCCCCATCACAAACACACACACACACACCCTCTCACGACGGCAGTTTGTTCAACGCTAAGGAAAAAAACTTAGATGGTGCTTTGTTGACGGGGACAGCGCTTGCACACATTTCAATCCAGCCGACAATCTGTAGTTTTCAGCACTGAGTGTAGTGTACAGTAATAAACCTACACATCCGCGCCTCCTTTGCTGCCGTTGTAGATATTCCTAAATGCCGATTTGCGAATGCGGATGTATCTTAGTTGAATCGTGGATGCGGATGCAAAATTATTGCAAATGCAGATGTTCAATGTCATAAAGGTGCGGATGCAGATGTGGATTTTTGCCCCATCACTGCCCTTTGCAGATAGCGCCGCCGGAAGTCTTACGCCTGAGCCATGCTTTAGAATTACTGCACTAGCGGATCATTTTACTCCGAATTAGTTACTCCAGAGCCTTTGCAATTATACATTCCATAGTTGAATTGGATTTGGTTATTTGCTGCTTTGTCACGGAGCAGCGAACCTGCTTCCGTGGCATTAATACGCGGCCGGTTCCAGTGCGCCTGCATGAAGCAAAGATTGGGCCCGAGTGCAGCGACGCGGGTAACCCAGAGTTGCCTACTCTTAAAGCGCATTTTGAATATATTCAGTGATGGTGCCCAAGAAAACAGGCGTGTGGGTTTTGACCAACATGCTTTACTTTTTCTGAAATATTTCTTAAAAGAACGCTCTCCTTCACTTGCAGAAGACTTGCAGGAGATGGTGAGAAAAGTCCACGAGGTGTTGCCTGATCTGCCTGTAGCAGCCATATGGCGTGATATTGGTAAGTCTTACTATGCTATAATTAAAGGTGTTGACTTTTTGCAATCGAGACTCTTGATTGGCTTCAATAGTTTCACTTGTTAAAAAGGTCAAGCTGCAACTCCTTAGAACGCTTGATATGCATTCCATTATGTAACACTTGTTACCGTACTTTTCTCTTGTTACGGATCTGTTTTTATCGTTAGGGTGAAGGTGAGCTGAACGACCTACGAAATCCCTTTTAATGACGATCGTATGTAATTCAGCCTGAAAGATTAGCATGTATCTGTGCATTACTGAATACCCACATGTGTGCAATTTAGTGTTATATTCATCACATACTTCTGGATGCCCGACTAGGGGACTATATGGGACAGCGGTATGCTAACGACACGACAGAAGGGTATTAGCATCATCAGGTGCTCCCCCTCCCCCAGCCAGCTAGGTCCCTTGTTGATGCAAGCCTAACAGCACAACAGAACGGCTCCGACCATAAAACTTACTTCCAGAAGGTAATACTTTTGTCAATGTGGCGTTTTGCGCAAACTCCATTCTGGCTTCAAGATGTACAGGCTTGATTAATGGGAGTCTTTCTTGGATGGCAAGCTTTCAATCCAGCTCTCTTCTGAAAGCTCCCAACTGTGTTGAGATACATGAGCTACAGGGTCACACGCATCTACAATGTCGTTTGCAGTGGCCTCTGGGTTTTGGTTGGAATATCCAACTCTCTTTCGCTCTGCTCTCTTGGACAAAACCTTTTTTTCTATGTAAAAGCTAGCTCGAACTGTTCACTTGGGAATGTTTAACCTTTTGAATATCTTATAATAGCCTTCCACCTTAACATGACAAGCTACAACACTTTTCCTGAGGTCTTCACCATCATAATAATCTCTCATTTCAATGAAAATATACTGTAGCTATTATCTGAAATGGAATAATACCAAAATTAGTATGAAAACATCATTTGAATACAAAGTTCTAGCAATAAATATATGTATGTAAGAAAACTTCATAGCAGAATTACACTGTATACACACCTTGAATGGACAGAAATATTAAACCATGTCAATAATTTTGAACCTGCAATATACACACTTCTGCTCACTACTCTCTTAATAAGACTCTTATCACAGCAATTTTCAAAATCCTGGTTGTTGCATTGGAAAAAACAGATGGAATTAAATATGACTATGTATTTGACTTTCATACCATACCAACCTCCTGCACATGATTTTAAGAACAATATGTGCGTTTTATTGCACCATACCAATAAATATGCTCATGACTATCCAGTATCGTAGAGAGCACTATCATCAGTATTATGTTCACAGTCGAAATAAGCGTCCTATTTTTGGCTTGAAGGGTTAGAGTGTCAGGCAGTGCTTCAAAACTGGGTTGGTTTAACTGTTGAATTTGAAATCTCTCACGCTGAAATTCAGTCTCAATAATGAAAAAAAAAATAGTCCGTACAGGTAACGTGGACATGACCATAGCCAATTTCCTGGAGGGGTCAGCTTCAGATCTCGGCCCGCCTGGCACAGCGTCAGGACTGCCTCTCCCCCGCCCCGCTGCTGCATCGGATGTACCTCCTGCTGGGAGCACCAGGAGCGGACCCTCCACTAGTGGCACCAGTAGCCCTGCCTCAGCCAACGCTCCCATTAACATCAGTACAAAGGCAGAAAGTTTTCAAAAATCTGCTGGTGACAGAATGCTTTCCTTTAATCAGAGAAAGTCTATTCTTTTGGAAAAAGCTCTTAGAAATTATATCGAAAAGTACGGAATGAACGGAGAGAAGGATCCTTACTTGAAGGATAGCTAAGTGCGGTTGTGTGTTAATGAGCTAGCTACGCCTGGCTATTCTACCATTAGTGTTCTCCGTATAATTGGGAGTTGTGAGAGTGTGTTGCTGGGTTAGTAGACTCTTCATTTACGCTGTAGTTCAGTTTTGCAATTTGGGGTCACTTTTTGCTTCACTTTTACGCGTACTTAGCTGGCGCACGACATCTTACGTCAAGCTGTTTGTACTGTCCAACGTCATGTGATTCTGGTTTTTGTCCGTCTTTTTGGGCTAGCATTGAAGTCAAAAAAATATTTGTTGTGTAGAATTTTTACCACTTTACCGTATAGTTTCATTGTCTTGCCAGCCTATACCCTTGCAGATCATGTACTTGAAACCCGTCCACCAAATCTGCAGACTTCGTATCCGACCTATGTTTTTTTGTGAGTGACGACGATCTCGCTAGGTAGTTGGAAACATTCACGTGATTGATATCCATAGCGAAGTATACAAAAAATGTAAAATGAATACTTGGATGCTTTGTAGCTCATGCACAGGTCGTGGATGAATTTGATTGTGAATCTTTTACTTTGGTTATAGAGTTCGGTGCACACGAGAGTCAAAAATCCCGAAACGTTTCACATTCTAGCTACAGCGGTTAATATGACTGCAGCTTAACATGCTTGAACAATGTTTTAAAATACACAACGCTGTGAACTAAAATTCACTAGAAATGATGAGAAATAGCTATTCAAAACTATGCAACTGGCACTTGCTGTAGTACAAAAACTGCTGTGTGGCGATTTTGTTTTCGAAATTTTTTAGGACATTGCAATAGTGGGCAAAACGAACCTATGCTTGCGGCAGTGTTATCGAAAATGCGATGAGAAATGTTCCGGTTTTTGAACCTGTTCCTATTTTCTTTATTCTTCTCAAGTCGAGCACTGGCGCTTAGTGGTTGTTTGAATTATTTTGTACTCAACATATAAGCCGTTGCTTTTAGTACTTAATACCTAAGATAATTTTACTGAGTTGCTCATGTTCAGTGAGGATTTTGCTTTGCTTATACTTTTGTCCCTTAGTTCAGTTGTTCATTTGCTGCAGGAACACCGTATGTTTAGCAGGCTATATGTGTTTGACTGGCACGCGTCGGTCAGGAGAAATGCCGATGTCTCCAATTCCTTCGGGAACTTTAATACTGAGCGTAGGATTGGCTCTTTTAGCGCAAGTTTGAGGTGTTAATCGCTGACCGGTTGCACTTGAAATGACGGAACACTCACTTGTGCTTACTTAGCTCGTCGGTTAGTACTGTGTGTTCCATGCCACTCCGAACAGCAGTTAACAGGGCCAGGAAAGCCTATAGGTCTGTGGCAGCTTCCAAAAACACACCCTGTTAACCTTTCACCGGCCTTGTGGATCTACACCCGTTAACGGACAAACTAACCCATATCTCTCATAAATAATGCATTATTCTTAATCTGCAAAACATTGCAAATTACTCAACGGTTAAAGTTCAATTTTCAATAATGCTATACTTACGAATATTGTTCTTTCGGGGAGGGCAATGGATATATATATTGGATCAGTTTATAAGCTCGCGAACTTCTGTTGTCTGTATCGTGTCAGATGCTCTGAGTAGCACCACGAGCGTTGCGCCGTCGACTGCATAACCTTTTGTGCTGCTAAAAAAAGAAACAATATACAGCATCCTAAAGCCTTGATAAGAACCTTGCTTTCATCTAACGTAATCAATACACAGCACAACAGGCGAAGTGAGCGCAAAATTTCGTCTTGAAAGATGGCAAAAAGTGTGAAAAATGACAATGTATAGTACGTAATTTGTACGATATGTTCACCTTAGTTGATAATTTCCTTTGTTTATAAGCTGTACAATTATTTGGGCTGTTGGTGGTGTTTGCATAGTTTTCAGGTGTGTGCGATAGAAATGATATGCATTGGTAAATACTCCTGAAGCTCATTACGGTACCGTGTCAGTTAGATCTATGCTCTTCTGTATGTTGAAAACATTATATTCAAGGTGTCAGCGATTGGCTTATCAGTCGTGAGGTAAACTAAGTCCACAAAGCTTGATTCTTCCTGTAACTTCGCGACTTTGAAATGCGTGTTGAAAATGTGTTAGAAGCAGCGCAGGGTTAGAGTGGGACAGGCCTTCTCCCCTGAAATGACGCAGAATGCAGGGGATCGTCATTAGCTGTACCCTGTTCCTGCTAGCAATAAACGACATCATAGTGAACCTCCCCAGTTCGTGCTCGTACTGTACGGGTCGCTATACGTAGATGACCTAATGCAATACTCCTCCTCTAGAGATCTGGAAGTTCTACTGCCACGACTAAAGCGAGCCATTGACCGCGTTTGTACCTGGGCGACCGACCATGGTTTCGCCTTTTCTGCTGCCAAGACCTCTGCCCTCCACATCAGACGTGTCAGACTTGTGGTGTCACCTGAACTTGAAATGTACGGACAACGGATAAACTATTGCGAACAGGTGAAATTCTTCGGAATGATAATAGAAGACTGTCATGGAAGCCCCACATCGAGATGCTTAGAGCGCAATGCATGCGTAGGCTCAACTTACTCAAGCACCTGACGACACTATCGTGGGGCGCCGTCCGGCAAACCCTTCTATATCTTGTACGCTCCAGACTAGACTATGGCTGTGTTGTATATCAGTCCGCGAGGACTAAAGTCCTAAAACGACTGGACGCTGTGCACAATGCAGCACTAAGGCTTTGCACCGGAGCCTGCCGTACATCACCCATACCAAGTCTCCTCGTTGAGAGCAGCGAACCCTGCCTGCATGCAGCGCAGGGCGCAACTCGATCCCGGCCTGGGACAGTGTGTACCGAGACCGGGAAGAGGGAGCAGACTCCGTACACTTCCCTCCTCCAATGACTATGAAGCCCTTCTCCTTCATAGCGGAAGTCGAGCCCTTTAAGGTGGCCCCGGTCCTGTTCAGAGACAAACCAAATTGGCGGCCTATCAGGTCAACTTTTTGCCCCGGCGCGCAATACCCAAAAAAGAATACCCCTCTTACTAAAAACTCTGTTCACGGATCACGTGAAAGACAAACATAGTGACTCTACCCACATCTATACCGATGGCTCTAAAACGGGAGACCGAGTTGGATGCGCAGCTGCTGTGATTGATGATGCTAGAGCATGCCGGCTATTACCGGAGACCTCGACTTTCACCGCCGAGCTGTTCGGCGCGGCGCTGCTCCTCATTTAAGACAGCGATGAGAACAACTTTACCATATTCTTCGACTCAGTGTAGTACAGGCCATTCGAGCATACGACAGCATCCACCCCGTCATCAACCCAATGGTAAGTATGATACAACAATTACATGAGGATGGAAAGTCCGTCTGTATCTGTTGGGTACCTGGTCATGTTGATATCGCGGGAAATGAGCTCGCTGATGAGTAGTCGAGGCAGGTGGCCTTGTCGGATTTGCCTACGGCAAACTGTGCAGTCCCCTGCCAAGACTATTACCCACTAATCAAACGAAACCTGAGCGAGCAATGGCAATCCCAGTGGCTGGCGCAGAGAAATAATTAGTTACGAACAATTAAAGAAACCGTCCGACAGTGGCACTCGTCAAATAGCGACGACCGCCGAATGGACGTCGTACTGTGCCGCCTACGTATTGGCCACACGAGACTTACGACTATCTGCGGAGTGCGGACAAGGCACCCGCAACCTTTTGCGACGATTGCGCCGTACGGTACCACTCACTGTGTTGCACTTGATGGCCGAGTGTCGCACCTTCTCCGACAAGTGGAGGGACTGCTATCCGGACCTGCATGGTCTATATAGATGCCAACTCCATCCTCCGAGGAATGTTTTCTGAGGGACCTCGCGGCCAATTTAATAGAAATGCCCTTAAGACTTTTCTTACCAGATGTAACCTATATCACAAACTGTGATGAAACCATTACGATTAATGCTATCGTCAACTACGGATCTGCCCGTTTCTTTGTGAATTACATATACTATACATATGTAAAAAGTAATAATGATAATACTGTTCTTCTTTCAACTACTTTATAGTATATAATGAGAAAAATTACGCGCCCTAGCGGCGTACGAGCCTATGGTAAAACACAGCAATAGTTCGGCGCGATATTGGCAGTGTGCCACTGAAGCGCTAGTAAAAGCTTCTCCTACTAGAAGCAACGCAGATACGCTTGAGACGGCTGAAAACCCCATTATACGTAGTATGGTTGAGGTTTTTGTACTTTCAATGGTGCTCGGGTTAAGGGTCGCAGCCCGAAGCCAATTCAGTCAGCCTAAGTCAGCGCACCTGCCTGCAATTCTGTACCAGTCGAGCCTATTCAGCGTAATTTCACTGTTCAATCAATGGCTCCTTTGGTTTCATTCAAGTTCACAGTTTTTAATGGATAGCTCGAGACAAACGGCTCTTTTCTCCATTGGGGCGCTTCATTGACTATCCAACAGTTGATTAATTCAGGTAAAAGATTAGTTATGTTCGCGTGTCCTATGTTATGGTGAGCAGCGCCCTCAGTGAGACCCTATAAATTACCTTATCCTTACAGCTAGGCATTCTGGACATTTATTTCTTTGTGCCTACGTTGCTTCCTTTCACTTTCATAATCCCTTCTGATAGTGCTTTATTATGATTTTTATTATTCTTCCTTGTTTCTGATGCTTTCTATTCCCGTGTTCATTGATCCTGTGTGGGAAGACCTTTGTGCATGGGTCTCATACTTCTATCGATATTCTGTATACCCGTTTCTTCCTCTATTTATGTCCCGTTTGTTGTGGAGACGGATGCCTAGGGTTACATGTTTAGTACTCGTCCACCATGCTATAGTCTGACCAACCTACGAAGGCGGCTAGGACTTGGTCAAATTCCTCTACGGCTTTGACAATTCTACTGGCATTTCTTATAGCCCCGCCCAGTACCTGCGTCTAAAACCAAGCACTACTAGCGGAAACTAATAAAGCGCGAATTATTGTGAAACGTTCTTGAATATTAAATACCAATCTGCATTCTGGTGAACTATAATGAGGTATACAGTTATGTTAGGAATGGAAAGTATAATGAGATTTAGAGGAACAATGTTATCAAAAAGTATTTAATATAATCATGTGAGAACAGCTACAGAAAAGTAGCTTCATTTGGGGCGGTAATGGTGTCTTATATATTACAATCTTATGTACGAAACAGAGACCGCAACAGTACTTGACTCTGAGGCCCAAAAGTGGCCTCTGACGCTGCCGGCCAAAATGGGATTTTCTCAATAGCTATTATGAACATGTCCAGACACGGTCATGCTGGCAAGCGCCCAAGTGCGTTCGCCGTATCCAAGATACCTTCTCCAGAAGAAAATGTTGGGTACCTTGGAATTTATTTCTTCAGTATTAGATAGGGGGAAAAGTTGTAATGCTCTTAATTTCATAATTATTTTCCTGATAGCTCTTGAGACAATCCCATTTTTCCATTGCCGACTTTTGGCCGCCAGCGTCAGACCTAAGAGTTAAGTACTGTTGCGGTCTATGACGAAACCTTAAGCCTCCCTGCCCAGTATAAAAAGAAGCTTTTCTAAGCCAGGAAAAGGAAGGGACATGAAGTATGCCAAGAAAGAAATGTAGATCCCATGCACGAAGGTGTTCCCACACAGGGTCAACTCGCATGTTGGTATATCTCTTTTCTCATAGAAAGAGAGCACAGTTATTCGCAGGACTCTTAGATCAAAATTATCCAAATTGTTGACTGTGGCAGGTCTTTTCCTTGCAGGAGATAAGAAATTGGCTCTGCAGTTTTCTTTGCTTGCGAAGAAATTCACTGAAATGTTCTGATGCCGACTTTCGTTGCCTTTGCAGTTCAGTAGATGCTTTTGAAAGATCAAATAAGGGGCCCTGATTCGCTTTTTCTTCCAAAAAAATAGGAATTACGTTGTAAATGAGCTCCTTCGCGTGACTGTGTAAAACGCGTGAGCGGGAAACTGAAGAAGTTTCCTTGACGCATTTTCATCCTAAAATAAGGTAACTCAAATGCTGTGCTCCCACTGATGTTTTTAGTTTATCCCAAGATCCTGCCCTAAAATTTCCCAAGATCTGAAAAAAAATTCCAAGCAGTGGGAGCCCTGCCCAAATTATTATTATTATATTGAGTAGTTTAAGTCTCTGCCCAAATGACCAGTAGGAAGTTCGGTATATTTGTCATAGCATCAATATTATCTAAGTACAAAATATGGCACATGCGCCATCTCCTATGCCCCTCCCAAGCCGCCGTCGTTGGTTGGTCAGACTATAGCACCCGTCCCTTGGCACTAAAAAAACTTCCTGTGTGAAAACTAGCAGTGCTATAAAGCTGTACATAGGCTCAAACTGTAGGCTAAGTAGTGCTGCACCATCCCTGAAAATGACGGGTGAAAAAAATGAAACGAAAAAATATGAAAACCACCACCATTTTTTTCTGTTTTTAGTGAAAAAATGGGAAAACCACCACAATTTTTTCTGTTTTATTTTTTTCACCCGTCATTTTCAGGTATGGTGCGGCACTACTTTGCTTACAGCTTAAGCCTATGTAGAGCTTTCTAGCACTGCTAGTTTTCGCACAGGAAGTTTTTTAGTGCCAAGTGGACGGGTACTAGACATGTTAACCTACTCTACTGAATATGAAGTAATGTCTTAATAACGTGCATACCACCGAGAGTTCATTTGCTTAAAAGAACTTAAGGGTGCCTAGGTTTTGTGTGTCATTTGATTTACGGCGCATTGCTCATTATGGTGTTCCTAGTTTCTTGGTCGTCTTCCGGGGGACGTTTCACTGAACGGATGCTGAGAGTTTGATCATGTCAAATATAAATTGAATCAAGATTCCATCTCTTTGCCCATTGATTGTTGTTTTTTTCCTCTATCTCGTGAAATCTTTGTTTCCAGCTCCAGGCAGCTTGTGGAATCTATAGAAGTTACGTGGCTTTGCGGTGCGTGAAGCTGTGTGCCTGCGGGTCTCACAGACATTGAAAGTTGAAACAGTAAGCAGTAAAAAGTTGAGTGGAAGAAATAACGGGAGGACGTGATCCTATGACAGCCATGTCTGATTTGTGCCCTTACATCAGATTCTGAAAGCTTTGTTGTTATTATTATTATAATAATAATAATAATGAGGGTTTTCCCGCCGTATCAGAAACGACTATATAACAGCGATCCCATTTTATATATTATAGTTTAGAAGTTGAGTCGAACTCAGATGAG
>LQNS02278145.1:6301944-6315833 GCA_001587735.2 Parhyale hawaiensis
TGATGTAGAGCGGGTAAGAAATGCTTAGCTTGCACATTTTGAGAATTTTTGCAGAAACATCATCTGGTCGTGAATCACTGTTCCCGCTAATTTCATCGATGGCTAATACAATGCTTAATTGTGTGAATTCAAAGTTCATTAGGTAGTTATCAGTTACTTCTAATACTTGAACATCAGGGTTACTGGTCTTTTTTCTAAAGACTTTCTGGTATTGACGGCTCCGTATTTCACTCATTTCCTGATCATAGGCGTCACCACATCTGTATGCAGCGGAATGGTTGAAAACCAATGTTTGGTCGTGTTTGTTTTTAAAAAATTTTCTCGGGATTCGGAGGTTTAGATCGCGAAAAAAAGACGTTCGAATCCGGAAGTCCGATTTTTTTTTTTGACATCGGTCCGAATCCGAACCCAAAACCGGGATTTGGCCGGTCCGAACAAATTCGCGAATAAAGGTTCGCGAACATTTGTTCGGACCGCCCACCTCTGATTATTTCTCAATGGACATATACTGGAGACATCGCTCTATAGTAGACCAATAAATTAATTCTGACCAAGAAAAAAATGTAGTTGTCATTGTCTCCATAGAAATTCTCGGAGAAGCACTCAACGCTTTCAACCGAGGCAGGAAGACGTATAGTCGATTTTTGAACGGTGTTTATGAGTTCACCCCCTACCCCCTGCCACAAATGTGAGACCAACCCTGACGGTGAGCTGCTGGAGAGTGTGCAGGAGCTTCTCTGCGATCGCCTCGACGCCTTCTATACGCTCCTCGATACCGTCTGACGCTTCTTCGTTCATTAGTTCCCTGGACGATACAAGTCAACGATAATATTATTATAATATTAATCTAGGAAACTATACCCCTGGTACTCAGCTTTGAGAGACGGAAAGGAATTTCATGAATATATCACGAAAACGGGGCTCATATCGACACAACGTGCGCCAATAGTGAGACAGAAAAGATTAAACAGGGTAATGAAGAAAGCAAAATGGACACAAAACACAACACATAAAATGATTAGCTTCTGCAACACTAAAACAATCTGTCCAAACTATAATTGAATTGCTATGGAGAGCTTTCTTAAAAAACTAGTTTTTAAAACAAAAAGTTGCAGCTAGTAACGAAGGAAATAAAATTCGGGCATAGAGTTTATATCTGCGAGGTCGTATAAGCTGAGGGAATTTACATACAGAAAAGCGCTTGCTACAGCTGATAAATCATGCACATAACAGCACAGTGAGTGCTTTGGTTCGAAGTTTGTAACTTATAATACTTGTATTTACGGACACAATCTTCGGAACAGCGTTTATACAGGGATTTGTCAGGCCATCAACTGCCATCAATAGCGTACCACCACTGATACACCTCAGACGATTGAGAATACACAGGGTTGCCATCTGTCTCCAAACTGGAACAATTTCATTCAGTTTCTCCCTATACTGTAATTTTAACTTAAAGTGTATGTGGCAAATGTTCTGGTATCTCTTTGACAACACTTTCCGAAAATCAGCGATTTAAAAACCAAGTCTAGTCGTACCGTCGTCTCTTTTGCTTGTTCGTGGCAAGTTCCATCCAATGAAAAGTGAAGTCCTTAGATGACTTATTTTTTCGAACAAAAAAAGTGAATGCTGCCAAACTCGAAGCGGTGAGTGTCAATGAAATTTAAGAACATCATTTGCCAAACATCAGTGAAAATAGAGTGCAACGCCTGTTACGTAAAAGAGAACTGAAATGAATAACAAACTTAACGAGGAGCTATTAAACGATCATAGTAAACGAAATGCCAAGAAATTAGGATCTCTCTCGCTGGACACAAGCTGTTTACTTTCACAGTATTTGATGAAATGATAATTTTAGCCTTTTCAAATATCATTGGCATCAAGTGACCTATTTTATGCACACGAGATGACGGCGTATACTGGCAGTACCTTAGAAATGAGACACAATCACGAAAACCAACTTATATATAGCTGATGGAATTGACGTGGCTATGAAATGGAAAAAAGAAACGGTGGGCCTCAGAGTAGGGTGTTTTTTTACCGCAGCGGTTTGTAACCTGGTTGATGCGGCTTCATTTTCAAAAGGGTCAGTTGCGTAGGCGGTAGGCTTACAGAGTCGGAGTCGGTACAGTTAGATATTTTTAGGAGCCAGGGCGTTGGAGTCGGGAACTGGCTGGACCTAGAAGATGATATTGGACTTGGTTCCATCCAAGCCACAACCCTGGTGGGCAGTGCATTGGTTTGCAATCGGAAGGGATCGTCTTGTGCTACATTTACTTGTATTGAAGAGGATATAGGACGTCTTGGTTCATTTTATGTTTCCATTTTGATAATAAGGAGTTCTTCAAGACGAGAGTTTCATTAGCCCAAGCTTTCGGCATGAATTTGCATCAGCCGTCGTCAGGGCAAAGATGCATATATGCCCTGGAGCTATATACAAAAACACGTATCCATACTACGAAGAAAACTCTACAGCAAAAAAAAAAAGTAAATGCAAATAATATCAGCAGTCAATGAGCAGAGGAAGCAGTTGTTGTGGGACATCTAAGTGTCTGTTGATCCTATTTGGCTGTTGTACACTATAAAATGATTCAATTACTTTGCGAGATTACCAATTTTTAAGTTTCTGCAGAACTGACACATTTTCGAAATCAAAAGAATGACTGTTTTAGCGGCAGTGTCGATAAGTTAATGATAACTCGCGCTTCCTCCGCACATTGCTTGCGTGTTCCTAGACGCTTCTTGCCGTAGGTAGCAGTGAAAAACATTTTTTCGTGTTTAATAACATAGGCCTACTGTTTTCACAAATTAACGGTGTCGCTATAGGGAATCCTCTCGGTCCCACTCTTGCGAATGTCTTCTTATGCCATCATGAAAAACAATGGCTATATATCATCGTAGATACGTTTATGACACTTTCTTACTGTTTAGAGATAATTTTCATGTACCCAAATTCTTAGATTATCTTAACAACAAACATCCAAACATTAAATTCACATCCGAAGTTGAAAGTAACGGACAACTAAATTTCTTAGATATTAGTATTAACAAATGCAGTGGTACTTTAGAAACAACAGTGTTTAGAATGAAGACATTCACAAATTTGGGACTGAGATTTGACTCTTTCCTGCCTATTAGATATAAGATTAATCTTATAGCTTGCTTGGTCGTTCGCGCGTTCCGTATTTGCTCGAGCAACGATCTTTTTACGGCACAACTTTCCTTCCTAAAAGAATATTTTATTGCAACCTTCTACCCGATAAAATGAATTGATAATACTTTCCGTAATATTTTGAATAATATTTATAACTCAAAACCGAAAATACCAACGGTTGAGCGCAGAGTAATTACTATAAAATTGCCATATTTCGGACCATCGTGTTATGGTCTGAAGAGAAAGATTATCACGCTAGTAAACAGGTTCTACCCGGAACTCAAAGTGAGTCTTTTTTCAAGTTTAAAGACATTTTACCGCTTTCGCTTGCTTCCTGTGTTATCTACAGATAATATGGACAGTGTGCTGCAACCTATATAGGTAAACCAGGAAACAACTTATGGTGAGAATATGTCAACACAAAGGAATATCATTTAGAACGCAATTACCTTCACAATCTCCAAATTACAGCAATATCAGAAATCATTCAATAGATAAATCATAACCATCCAGTAAAGCAAAAAAATTAAAAAAATTAGACAAATGCTCTGATTTTAACTTGCGTGAGTTAGAATCAGTTTACATTCACAAATTACGACCCACTTTGAACGATCAAGCAAGTTCTGCTGAATTCTTCATTGTAACTTGACATTTTGCTTTGTGATAGGAAATAATTGTTGAGTAGCTATGATACCACTGAGATGGCTATAAGTCCGAACTTTTAGGTCAGTTTTAGTTTCGTCGCCCGAAGATGATTTCAGCAGAAATAGAAAGCTCGCATTTAATAAAGCAATGTTTTTCATCGTTGCCCTAGTGTTGACTTTCATCATTAAGACCCGCTTCCAGCAGGAAAATCCATCGCAGAAAATATCACCAAACGTTATGGTCGACAAAGGCTTTTTCTTTTTCGTCTCTGCGAAAAGCTCGTCTCAAAGTTGCTCAAAAGTAGAAGCGACATCGTATTTTTTAAAACATGTCTAAACAACAACAACCTAATTCTAAAATTTGTAAATTTTCGACTCTACAACCCGCAAATCTGCTCGACTGCTCTATACCACAACTTCCGATGTAAGCTCCTTGAGACTAAACTGAAGCTGAACTCTTGTCTTTGAAGAAGTCCTTATTACCAAAATGAACACATTTACTTGTGTTGACGCCAAGCCAAGGTTCACCTACAGTATATATCCGCATCGGAAAAATGAAAATGGCTAAATATTCAATGAGAGATTTACGAAAGAAGGATTAATGAACGAGCAACAGAAAATTCAATAGGGCAGGGGATGTCTAGGTAACGAGCTGGGTCAAAAAAGTTCAGCGTTTTGTCGCACTCTTCTGCCAGGGCCCACAGAGCGCAACAAGCGACGCAATTCGATTTTTCCAGGACTTGTGTTGCAAAATTGCACGGGTGTTGCGAGGCATCGCAGTGGCGCCGGTGGGGACAGCAGACTGCGGTACCGTCTGCTACATTCTGTCGTGCAACAAATTTGTCGCGTTGCGCGTCGCTTGTCTCGCCGGTGTGGCGGCGGCGGCCTAAATGGCACCACACACACTGTGCATGGCGCTAGTATTGCTGGGGACCAGTTGGCCAGCAGCTTCGTTACTCCAAGTGCTGCATGCTGTATACAACCCAACAAGGTATCTACGAAAGATTCTATCAACAAAAATAGAGGACTTTCGCAGTTTCAGCTTTTGAGTTCTAGAATTTCATATGCCTGTTGCTTATATAAAAGCAGTTTCATCGCTGGTGTCCCGTCATATTATGCCTAGTAACATGATTGTATTGGGTGCTTGAATAATTTGCCACTATGATAATCTACAAGTTTTGTTTTTACCATCGTAGATTCTACAGATGTTAAAGTAATTAACCCTTAGCGTAATGGAAGCGACGATTTTTTCGGCAGACATAAAATGAAAACTAACATATCTATAGTGCAAGTAACAAATGTATTACAGTATTTCTTATGGTCTTTGAGAAATTGGAATTACAAAAATACAGTAGTTAAATTTTAGTTTACGAATGGGCAGAGTTAAAACTTGTTTTTAGAAAGAGGTATCATAGATATGACTAACACTGCCGCACCTGCTAACGCGAGGACGCTGCGGAGAGCTGGGCAAGCCTTCGTCATTCAGCAAGTCGTCTGCAGCCACAGATTTCGAGGTCTCACCTTGTTTTGGAGATAACTTGTATTAGTGAAGCGAGTCTAAGAGTAAATCATATCGAAATTAGGAAATATTTCACATTGAACATCAAACGAAGTTTTACCAGTTTTTTTTTGCGTAAATAAACACGGAGCAGAATTTGCAGAAACGGAGTCCCAAATTTTAGGTTAGATGCCTAGACGAAGTGACACCGCACAAAATGGGTACGCAGTTCTAAGAACCATAATTCTGTGGCACATGCGCTACATATGCATCGCAGCGTTAAGAAGATACTAACATAAAACAAAAACACTGATGTTTTATTGTGCCTCATTCATCTTGTAGAAAATTATAAAACAAGTCGAAGTTTTAGATCTTACCTGTACCTCTTAGTGCTGTCTCGGCTGTTCAGTTAAAAAAGAAGATTGTGAGACAGACGCAGATGAACGAATATTGTTAGCAATTATGAAAAAAAAAGTTAAAGTGAATTTCTTCTGGGTGCTTATCCTTATTACCAGTGAGTGAACACAAGGAACAGTAACTGAATACAGTCGTTTGTATGAGAAGGCGACTTGCATTATCGCAAATCTCAGCTAGCACAGTGGCAATTCTGCCATCATACGAGAAGGTAGAAGAAAGTTGTTTACTTTCAATAAACGAGTACAGGTTACCGATGGCGGTGGAAGCCAAATAAAGGGGGATTACACGACAATGAAGTTAACGTATTCCCTCAACTCGACTCGGCGTTCGGACGCGTTATTGGGTCCGTAAAGTGCACGCTTTTTGAAGTTCCAATAGAAGAGATAACTGAAATATTGCTAAAATCTGAATTAATTTGGTAGGCACACAGAGACAGACCAAACTGAAACGTCACGTGGCGTTGGATCATCACCCGCAGGAAACGGAGGCATAAAGCTAGTGAATGTAATACCAGGCTCTTCAATAATAACATAGAAAATAAAATAGAACACCCCGAGCTCCAGACGATCTGCCGCGGTGGAGGCTAATACGCCCCGGTGGAGGAAAATTCAGCGCCGTCATTTTTTTATGGCCAGCTAGGTCAAGTTTTGTTGCATAGGTCACATCTAGGTCAACCCACCAAACTCCCTACAATAAAATATAAACATCGCTTAACTCCTTCGACCACTTATTGGGAGGACAGATAAATATCTATACATATATATATATATATATACAAATATACTTAAATCTTCAACGAAAACATTATCACCTCTCTCACTTCATTCACGGGTGATAAACATTCGGATACGAACGGATGCTGAGTTGAGGGAACACGTGGACTATCTCTAGTGTCAGTCCGCCTTCAGTACGACAGTCAGAGCACTTACGGTGAGCTGCAGAGCTCATCGCGCTGCGAGGCAAGCTGTCATGAGCGTCTCGGGGCTCGAACCCGAACTGCTGCGTGGACTGCACACTTGCAATATTTTCTTCGCCAGTCGAGAGAAGCTTTTCAAGACTGCTCAATCTCGCCCGGGCGTCCGAAGTTGTATAGAAATCTGAGGCAAGCTCAGGACGCGCGGCAGGCCTGTCAGCCGCCACGGATACATTAGAATGATTCTCGTCCATTTGACGGACACGTGCTTCAGAAAAATGATTATTATGTAACGATGGTCGAGAGACTAAGTGGAAATCTGCTCCAAAGTTTCCAGAGTCCTCCTGCTCTTCGATGAAGTCCTGGCTGACCGACCGTCGTAGCCTCAGACCGGGAGTTCGGATGAGACTGTTGAAGTAACCAGCGTTCCTGCAGTCTGTGGGAGTGAGGTCAAAGTAAATAGTTACGTGAACTTGACTGCACTCTAACTGGGAGGGCGTCCACAAGCGCTAGTTCGAGCTGCAGATAAATGCCCGCTAGGTCCAACTGAACGGCTGCAATCAATCACAGATTTTTGTTGTGAGCTGATAACGGATGGCACAGTACCTACGACTAGTGCGACCACCCGCTTGTCCCAGTGCTGGCAAGTCAGGGCCCTCGCAATATACTTTGGATCTTCTTTTTTTTCTATTCTTTTGTTTTCTCCACCCGCTGGGCTGGTTGCGTGGGGGTTCGTTAACCTCATGGAGTTTCTCCGTTCCTGCGTCGCCAGTCTGGTGTGATTTAATAATAATAATAATAATGTCAGAAACACTGACGTATCAAAGACTCACATCCCTGGCAAGGAAGCGAACCTGAGACCCCGAGGCCGCAGCGCAGCTGTCCATCTTCTGTGCTATTACGAGAAGTAAAATTCTTTACGACAACAAAAATTCTAAGAGTTCAGCGTAATGTAGAAGAATTTAGCTTGGGAAATTAGAAGAAGATATCTTACGTGAAACTAGACCATATGCTTAAAAAAGTAAGCATGAGCTATCCCCATCACTTCGGATACGTACACATAAATAAGGAGAACGCCTAAATGTCATCGAGACGTTTTCAAGATTATTTTCCCTTCATCGGGAATCTGAAACAGGCTTTCGTAGGAATAGCATTATGGAAGTGACCTTATAGTCACTTACCAGGTGAAAAGTTAAACTGTTGCGGCACAAAGAGACGTAACTCGCTCAAAATCACAAGTCCGTAAAACAGGAACGGCGCCAAGAGGAGCCCGATCCCTCCCCACCAATATTAAGTCAAGCCAATTCCGCAACCCACCAATATTGCTGCCATGTAACCAACATACATGTATCCCACAGGAACGTTAGCTCCTCCCCATTCTACTTTAGCTCCTCAGCCCCCTTGCCAATGCAAATATTCTGGCGTCACCACTGCTTTAATTAACCTGCGCGTGCATAATGGCTGCCATTTTGTAGGTGATTTTTGGTTGCTGTAGCAGCCATTATGCAGGCGCGGCTTAAAAATTGTAGTCAGTCTGTGAGCTTCACAGGCAGCTCACCTTTGCAGCACTCGGCCCAGAACCTGAGGTCCACCTGCGGCAGCTCCGAGCACTGCACGAAGGAAGGCGTCTGCAGCTGTGGCAGAACAAACACGTCATTGGTGACGTCATCAATGCTGTCCCCATTGTCGCACAGCACTCGGCCTAATGTGACGCGCTTTATTTGGTCCAGTTGCTCTGGCTTGAACACCGACGGATGTTCGTACCAAAACCTGGAGTGGAGAGAACAAGTGAGTGCAAATCAGGCTATAAGTGGTTCTGTTGTTATTGACAGAAAAATTTTGGCATGAATTTTTTCCATACAGTATTTTCATTTCTATGAACACTAGAGAAACAACGAGGTTCAGCGATTCTTCTTCAAGGTAATGGACTCTATATAGCTAGCTGATTGATGCCATCTGCTATATATGTGCTCTGTGCGCGTACTAGGATCTGGATGTTCTAGTAAAGGGACGCACTTGAGTTGGTTACTACAGACCGCACATTACGTTCCGTTCAAGCCTTCCTAGACAAAACACTGTGTATTAAACGATGAAGAGAAAATGATGCAAAGTATGTGGCGAGAAATGCGGCCCCTGCTACGATGGAATCCCAGTCGAATGCTCAGGGATACAGCAGGCTGGTAAAGAAGAAAAACGAACAGAAAAAAAAACACAATCAGCAGGAGCATGAAAATGGAAGGAAAGCAAAGTGGGCACGAAGGAAAGATTTCCCGTAGGCCCAACTACGGTTAAGATAACCTACGAGTATTTTGGGGCGCAACTCCCAATAGCACAGGAGGGGCGACTCTCTCTAACCTAACCAACTATAAAGAAAGCGTAGTCTAACTTATCCGTAACTGCAAGCTGGATCGCTAGATTAGCTGTTGCCACGTCTCGTGCGTGCTCGCTTTACTATTAATGCTCAAAACTCAAGCCGGCTGTTCGAACCCGGATTTATTTAGGCTGTAGCTCATCCTCTACGTTCTAGAGACAGAACTCGCGTGCAACTGATTCAGACTAATGGCATTAGGTTACTTCGATGAAGTGGATGATGCTCGCACTCTGCTGGACCTGCCCCACAGCACTTACTGAGCACCAGACTGCTCACTGACCTGTCGCCATCTCGAAGGCGTGTGAACTGCTCCAGCAGGAGGCATGCCAGCAGTGGACCCACACGGCCACCCTCCACGGGATCTTCCAGCAACGCTCCCACCCACACGTCCACATTGCCTGAACAAGAGTTGGTGTCAGTTTGCTGTATTTGGTATTAACTACCTAGTTCATACGATATACTTATAGGCTTCGTCCACAGGAAAGTATGATGAATAAACATATTTCTAAGTCAACTCTGTAATCTTTCAGCACAGAAATAGTGATCGCACTTCTCTAGCGAAGCAACACAAGGGTTAAGTAGGTACCTACAACTGCCATGATTAGGCGAGTAGTGTCCTTACCAGGGTGGCCGTAGAGCTGGTGTAGCTTCTCACGTATCGCGTCATTGGAAATATGCTCCTTGAGATCGTCAAAAGTATCGGGAACAGACAGACCGCAGTAATGCCGCCACTGTAAGTAACCTGCACAACGAGCACACAACTTGGTGAAGGCGGGACCGCACGATAGTCTTTTGTTCTGCGTTCGTACTTCTTAGCATCCGAAAGTGTCGTTTGGTCCGTCCTTCAAGCACAGCTGCGAGATGAAATGGGAGCTGGTACGTCAGCCGGTGAGTGAGCGTCGCAAGTGATGCTTCAAGGAGCTCTTCAAATTGGAGAAAATTGGCCCTCTCACTCATGAATTAATGCGCTTTTCTCGGAGGAACTGTACTATTGAGAATTATGTACGCATGTCGGGCTATGAGAGAAGCGGTAAAAAGTAAAAAAGCTGGGATTTTTTTCCTCTACAAACTGGCACACCAACGCATGCGGACGCTGGAAGCACGAACGCTGAAAAAAATCGTAGTGTGAACTCGCCATACGACAAGAGTATCGAAAGTTTACGACAGTCGAGACTCTTATCCTTGCAAAACGATTAGTTTTATGACTTTATTAATACAATCTAGGGAAGGATTAACCTCCGTAACCAGCGAGTGATCCTAACAGTGATACTCCATAAATACGCTTCAACGTGCAAAAATAATAAAAAAGAAAACATAAAATGAGATGAGCGTCGTATGATTTCATCCAGCAGGAGTACGTGGCTATTCCTACTGAAGACAAAGATGCACAGGCACATCCTGATGATGATGATGATCAGTTTTATATACTATTTTGAATAAGTTAAGTCTTCGTTTCTACTATACATTGGCGATCTAAGGGAGGAAGAAACAAGAGGCATACAGTATGACGCTAGAAATGTGGACTTATACACAGTGGTACATCAATAAGCATTATTATAATAATTCGTACTGCAATTCTAATAATTCCAACTCTACTTAATATTCCGCATTTATTCAATAATTGTCAGAAAACAACCAGTTTCTATGTGATTTACTACTAAAATTTTCATAAGATAACAGTGACAACAGTCACGATCGGTATACAATTCATGTCATACATACTATTTCTTATCTCACACACAAGTTGGTTATCTTTTTCAAGTTTGCTCAAGTAACATACCAAACCTAAGTACGCGAGAGGGGACAGAGGCTTATCTGCGAATCGTCCTCGGTTGTTTACACATACTCGGTTGTTTACAGTTGTCTCTATATCGGAGCGGTATAGATTAGATTAGATAGGCGGCTGTAGACGAACCAAGAGGCCCATTCCCAAAGAGACACCGGGACTTACACCCCGGCCCTCTATGAGCTATTGCGTTAGTAAAACTTCTACTACTATCACTTCTCGCTCGGAGGGCTCAAAGTTCCAAGTAACGTTTATTTTTTCCCACCATATGCGTACGAGTTTGTAATGTGGTTGCAAATCCTTGCAGGTAATTAATCGTCCAGCAAAATTCTGATGGGCGGACTTTACGGCTAAAAAACAGCCACTCAAAAGTCGTGTAAAGGTTGAAAACTGAACCAAAATGGAGTTTCTGGAGTTTCACGTCTGAGGGAAACGCTCTGAATGGCCAAAATTATCTTACGTAGGTGGGCTAAAATAGATGGGATCGCACATCATGCGGTGGATGTGATCAAGTCAGTCATAAGCCGGAGCGAAGGCACGTCTGCAGGCCTCGGGTCTCGTAACGCTATGTAATCTCTACATATGTACAACCTTGTGGAGTTATAAATTAGCGGCGTCATGGCCTCACCTGCCAAGACCATTTGTCTCCCAACAAATAAATCTCTTCTAATTATGCCACTTTTGTGTCTATAACTATCACTGCGATTTCCGAAATATAGAAAATGAAAAAGTAGCTCTGAGCCGTCAGCCAAGCGTTTTTATGTAAAATATATAGGAAGCATCTCTGCCGGAACGTAATAACTCATCATCAGATCTTCCAATAATGACACCAAACGCAGCATCGATCTCAGAAGTGAGGTCGAGAGCAGCATGGAAGAGAACCTCCAGTAATAATGTGGAATAGGAAATAAGATAGGCAGGCACACCGGTTTAAACAGATGTCCGGTAACCTAAAAAATGCTTTTAGATCCTTCCAAGTTCCCCATAGGCATATGCCGTAACCTTCTAGTTATGATGAAGAATTCATTTCGGCTCATTTTCTTGGAGATCACCATAGCTTTTAGTAGAACTTGCTATAATAATCATAATGAGTTAGAAAACGAGTAATATTGACTTTTTTAAATCTGTAATTTGTTTAATTATTTGCAACTACATCAAAATCATTTTTAATCTCAACGAGGGTTTCCTGTATTTCAACGACGTCTTTTCCAAAGTCACACCTGTGTTCACAAGTCTACTTAAAAAAGAAATAACTACTAGTGGTAACTAGTTGCAACTAGTTATATCTAATGGTTACTCGTTGTATGAAGTTGTTACTTGTTATTAGTCATATCTAGTGGTAACCCCTTGTTTCTAGTTGGCACTAATTGTATCTCGCGGCTACTAGTTGTACAAAGCGGCTACTAGTTATATTTAGTGGCTACTAATTGTATCTAGGGGTCACTAGTTACTAGCAGCAACTATAGTCATAACTAGCAGTAAGTAGTCATAAATAGCTATAACTAGTAGAAATTAGTCGTAACGTAACTAATCCTAACTAGGGGTATCTGTTTTACTAGCGGTAACTAATCATAACAGATACCTAGTTTTACCTAGAGGAAACTACTCTTTAGTAACAGTAACTATATGAAACTAGCTGTTATTAGTTATAACTAGCAGTAACTTGTAAAAACAAGCTCACCAAGTAGTTGTTATTAGTGGCCACTAGGCGTGACTATACATAGTAGTCTGAGTTTGATGGGTCTAAATGAGTCACTAATTTAAGCCAAGTGGTGGAAGTAAGAAATTACATACAGTACGTATAATTTAATCTATTAATTGCCTTCGTTACTCATTTAAACCCATCGAACTCAAAGTACAGTACTCATGGCTAGTGACCATGACTGTGTTGCAGTTAGGACTAAATCAGACTCGCTAATTACTGGTAGTTACTACTACCTACAGCGACAGTAGCTACCGCTAATTTCGGCTAGTTGCCATTAGTTAGGATTAGTAACCATAAGATACAACTAGAAACTACTAGATACGACTGTAGTAACCACTAGATACAACTAGTTACCATTAATTGCAACTACTTATCAGTACTTGTTACCATTACCATCAGTTACCATTAACTAGCATTACTAACAACTAGTTACAACTAGCTACCACTAATTACTAGCTACCATTAGTTGTGACTTGTTACCATTAGTTGCAACAGTTAGCAGTGCAAGCCACAGGTCAGGACTAAGTACATAGATCTATTTTGGTGGTAACTTGACTTACCTGAATATTTTTACGGGAACAGTCTAAATTACAATGTAATTACTTTAACCGAAAGTTAAGCTATTCATAACGGAGATTGTTTGATCTTAGTTTTCACTTGATTGATTTTAATTAGAAATTGATTTCTTTGAATTTTTGAACGTGTCTTAATTTAAATTGAAATTGGCTTATTTCAATTGGAACTTAAATTATTACCTCCGCCAAGGAGGTTATGTTTTCGTCGTGTGTGTCTGTCAGTTTGTCTCTTTGTCACCAAGACAACTCATAAAGTTATGAACCGATTTAGACATTTACAGGGATTGTTAGGTATGTTAGGAGGAACAGATGATTAACTTTTGGTGAAGATATGTCCATCCGTTTGTTTGTTTGTTTGTCTGCCTCATTTTTCTCAATGTCATAACAAAAAGTTATGAATGGATTTTTATGAAATTAACATGAGTTGTTAGGTATATAACAAAGAGTAGCTGACCAAATTTTTGTAATGATCCGTTCGTTCGTTTGTCACTGTTTTTAATTTTATGCTTGTTAGCACAATAACTCAAAAATAATGAATGGATCTTTAGGAAATTCATAGGGGTTATTAGTAATGTTGAAAGACATAAATGATTAAATTTTGGTGTAGATCGGTTTGTTCGTTTGTATGTTTGAATCATGTTTGTCATAACATTTATTAGCAGTATATTTAACTCAAAAAGTTATAAACGGATCTTCAAGAAAATTGCACAAGCTGTTATTACTATCAAAAGGCACAAATGATTAGATTTTGGAGTTTATACAAAGCAAATTATGGTTTCAGAGCCAATTTGAATTTTTTGCTACAGTTGCCTCACTTGGCGGAGGT
>LQNS02278145.1:6340746-6359125 GCA_001587735.2 Parhyale hawaiensis
TGTCTTTGCTGGTGCTGGTATTGGCGGCTTTAAACGATCTGTACACAGAGCTATTCTGTGATTTCGGATTTTCTTTTTTTCATTCTTTCGTTTTCTCCACCCGCTGGGCTGGTTGCGTGGGGGTTTGTTAACCTCATGCAGTTTCTCCGTTCCTGCGTCGCCAGTCTGGTGTGATTTAATAGTAATAATAATAATAATAATAACTGACGGCGTGAAACTCTAAAATAGCAATCCCTGTCACCCCTGTCACGGACGAGCGTCAGAAGCAGAGATTGTTATTAAATTAGATTAGATAGGCGGCAGTAGACGGACCAACAGGCCCATTCCCAGAGAGACACCGGGACTTACACCCCGGCCCTCTTTGAGCTATTGTCATTATGTTAGCAGGATATAGATGACAGAGTAAAGAAGAAAAAAGGAAGATCTCAGCCACGAGTTGATCATAAATGCAAACAAGTGCAATATTGAGCAGTTTAAGCCTCCGTTTCCACAACTACGGCGATCTAACAGAGGAAAGCAAGAAACATATAGTATGACGATAGAAATATGGAGCACCTATGCACGAAGGTGTTCCCACACAGGATCAACGCACATGAGAACAGTAAGTCAGGGAAGAAGAGGAAGATCACAATAAAGCATGAGCAAGTAGGAGTATGAAAATAAAAGGAAGCAAAGGGGGCACGAAAGATAGACGTCCCGAAGAGCTAGCTATTGGCTAACGTAACCTACACGAGCCCATGGGGTCGCCACGCCCCAAAACAGGATGGACGAACCTAACTAACCTAAACCTATGGCCTATCCTATGCCCCTATGCCCCTGGAGGGGGTCAGAAGCAGAGATGCGTCATTGAATTCCTCCGTGCAGGGACAATGAACCAATAATTATTCATTGGCACTTGGTGAACATTTAAGAAGCCGATGCAATTGACGTAAGCACAATTAGGAGATTGGTTCGTCGATGTCAGAGTGGCGACAGAGATGTGAGTGACAAATTGCGCCCCGTCATTTGGGACAGGAATCCTTCTGGAACCGTCCTGGATTTTCTGGAACCAGGGGTAACTGTCAACTCTAACCGTTACGCTGAAACGTTGACCAAGCTGATGGGCCGGATTGTCAGTGTAAAGCTAGAAAAAAGGAAATACAGTACATAGTCCGCTTACAATACAAGACCAGGCTACACACAAGTTTGAAGACCACGGAATGTGTGAGAAAAATTCGGCTGGATGATGTTGTCTTCCCCACCGTATAGTCCCGACCTGGCACCGTTAGACTTTTAGTTGTTCGTACTTCTGAAGGACGCATCGTGTGACCACCGTTTCCCTGACAACAATGTCGTGATCGCAGCCGTGACGTTTACCAACAAAGTGTCAAGGCTCTCGTCCATCGCTGGCAAAAGTGCATTGTGAATGGTGATGACTACAATGGAAAATAAATTTTGGAGCACAAAAGGTCGTTCTGTTTTAATGGTGTAACTTCAGTCTTCGTACCTCTTCAACTTTCTAAGTTAGAAAAGAGGTGGCATTACTTTAGGAATGATCCTCATAGCTCGACTACCTCCTATTATTATATTGTGGGTTTTCCCGCCGTATTAGATACAAAGACTATATAACAGCGATCCAATTTTGTATGATATAGTTTGGAAGTTTAGTCGAACTCAAATGAGTTCTATTAGAACAATCTTGGCCAGGTGCGCCACATCTGGCAGGAAATAAGGCTCGAGCATCTCCAACTCTACAGTGCTCGGTCGAACGAAATCGCTCAGCCGTGCGGCGCAGAGAAGGAGACAAAAAAAAAAAAACGGAAAGAGAAGAAGAAAGAAGAAAGCGAACACTCGTACCGGGGGTCCCTTCTGTGGCCCCCCATACGGGAGCAGAAAGGAGTCCCATGGGATGGGTCGCTTACGGCTTACCCCCATTCGGCGACCCACCTCCCGGAACAGAAGGGGAATTATAGAGAACCTACCTAACTCTACAAAACTAACCTTCTCATCAGGAACTGCGGCCAGATGCTACATCCCCTGCGGAGAAGGCACTCGGGACCCTTGGATGCGGGATGCCCAAATATATTGTGGCAGGGAGAGGGCTCGCCACAATATGCCCCTGAGGGCCGACTACCTCCTAATAAAATACAAAAATTAGCACCTAAGACAGCTACTACGACCTGTTGTCTGCTGCTAAGGCCGTTCCATGCAGTTTGTTAAGCAGATATAGGATTCGTCTAATAATCTCTGCAAACATGCTGTGTATATTTGAGACAGTGTAAAGGGCGTGCATTAATTAATGTTTCGCATCTTTAAATGTCAGTAACGTAGACGTCGATTCAGCTATCCTACATTTAAATTTTTGACGAGAAAAATGATTTGTTCCGGGAACTGCACAAAGTGCAGCCATCAGTGTATCTGGTAAAACTGGTCGCTATGTGTAGGTTTTCATGATAGAAAAATTTGAAGTTCTAAAAAATCCGTGTAGCGGAACAACAAAGACAGGACGACCGCATAGCGGGAAATCACGATACCTGCAAGCTTACAAGTAACAGTGCGCGGGTAGTTGCTGGACTGAATTACTTTCAGCACCACGAATAATATACGCCAGCAAGAGATACTGGTAAAGTATAAATAATTACCCGTAACAGTGAGCGTAGCTCTGGCAGAGTCATATCCTTCATCGTTCTGGGCACTGCACTCGTAGTGCCCAGCGTCGGTTGACGAGACGTTGTAGACCAGCAACGAGCCGTCGTCCTCAACTCTGCAGGGACGTGCATACGAGTAACATATTAATTAGAAATGACTTACAGGAAGTTCTCGTGATGATGCAACTCGTATTTCGCATTTTTTAATTTAGAATTTTGTGTCGGTAGCCTGACACCGCAGTGCAGCTGTGCCTCTCTCAGAAGTGCGCCCTGCACATGTTGGCACGCTGCTGCGACATTCGTGTGATATTAGATCAGTAAATTGCTGAAGTATTATACTTTAAGAGTAGCACTTCGAAACCCAACACTGCAGTAGAATGATATTAATAATATCAAAAAAGCGTATTATAGTAAAATTAAATTGTTGTGAAATCTTCCAGATCGTTCATGTTGCTCGATAGCTAATTCACGCAAAGTTGGAGTAAGGCGATGCCACTTGCGGCCCTGTCGTGGCGTTGACGCCAAGGAAATTAAACAGAACGAGGGAGCGAAAAACATCGGGAATGAAACTAAACTTGCCGGTAAGGCTGGAGCCTGGCTGGCTGGCTGCACGTGTGTATTAATTGCAATAGGTACTGCGCTGGAATTATTGAAAGTTTTCTTGGTATATATAGTCTGCAAAAAAATAAAATAAATAAAATACATCTACATTGTAGTGCGCGCGTGGTCAGGCGAGAATCGACAAACACCAGTTTTATGTACCGTAATGTACGAGGAAAGGCTGAAAGGCTGTGACGGCTGGATGGCTGTAGCATTGTGGCTGGTCAGAGAGAGCAAAAGAAATGGGAGAAAATAAAGTGGTGTACGAGTCTAAAGGGCGGACTATGTACCGTATTTCATTGGCCTTCTTCGGCCAAAAATCATCGTAAGTAAGCACTAACACACTCAATATATCACTTAAAAAAATATTATTTTGTGAAAACCGTACCATCAGAAATCAGCCACACCCGAAAAAATAGAAGGCTGACTTGCCAAGAGAAAAACGGCTGCGTTCCATTGTTCTAAAGCTCCTTGGTTGTGGCGAAGAGCCTACGGTGCCCATCAACAGGGTTCCTTAAACCGATTGCTCAAAGTGTGAGCAATGAAAACTTCGAGAATTTGCCCACAGGGAGGTGAAAAGGGACTATGCTACATATCCATAACGATAAATACATTACCGTTCAAGCAAATATTAGAACTGAGAGCTGGCATGAGCATTACCTGTAGTGGTCCGAGTCGACCATGACGTAGCCGTCCTTCCTCCAGATGACGGTAGGGCGAGGTAGGCCTTCTGCGATGCAGCGCAGCCTCACCTGCGGCTGCCCAGTCACCGCTGTCTTGTTTATGGGTCGGTCCATGATCACGGGCGCCAACTGAGGAGCAATTGTTTCTATCAGATTCCTGATATCGACAATGACTACATAAATGGCAGAATCTCGTGTTATGAAGGTTGCCGTGAGCAACGAATCTCTCGCGCTTTGAGCCGCAATCTTCGGGTTTTATGTTTGGAAATACGAGCGTTAGTTGGTGGCACGCGCAAGCCTCATGCCGGTCGCCTGTGGACGAATGGGTCACAAGCAGGGTTGTCGTAGGATGGACGAATGAAATTGCTAATACGAGGATATATTGTAGTGGATATTGGGCCAGGTCCTGTACTCTACACCATGCTGCATAATAAAAATATGGGGCTTTCTATGATCCTTAAAAGTTTTTCTTCGTTTGCTCCAGACACAAAAATACTCGCTGCTGCACAATTCGCACAATACGGGAGTTGCAGCAGCTTCAGAGGGCAAGATCTAGGCTCGACAAAAAGTAAGCTTACACCTTATATGATGTGCAGCTTACATGCAAGTCTGTAAATTCAATTGCTTGTTGGATTCAAATTTAGAAACACTGCACTTAAAAGAACAGCGATCAAATCCGCTGACGAGATAATTCACTATTGGTTCTCCCATAGGTCAGAATTATTATGTTCTACAACTACACGGAGGAACACCGGGGAGCTATCAGGGTTGCAGAATCGGAGTGGGACCTTGTGGGGGCCAGGAGTCGGAGTTTGTGACTCGCTGGGCCCAGTAGTTAGAGTCGGAGTCGGACTTGGTTCATTCGACCCGGTAGGTACCTAGCCTGTGTAAAGATGTGTAACCTGGACCTAATCGGAAAATGAAATATCTACTTAAGTACATAGTTCTAAATATACTATGCACGAGTAACGACAATGAAGACTTGAAAAGAAAGACGCAAGGGCGAATGTGAAGGTTGACATCCTAGGATGCACATAAGGAATAGTTTGCATTCAGCGGCCATGTACAATAGCACATGTACAGCACGTGAGCATATTTGACAGCTCAGAGGATGTCAAGAGCAATTAAATACTTATACGCAAACCTTGCGATCTTCATAAAAGAGAATTAGCTACAAATTAAATTATCTCGCTTAATTTTTATACAATACTGCATCATATACATAAAAAACTGAATAGAAAAACAGTGTACTAACTTCTCGAGTATAAGCTAGCAGTGTAGTACGCCAATACGCGCATGCCGACGTTGTGAGAATAGTCTCCTCGCAGTGCACCCCAGAAGCAAATGCTAAAGCACCAGCGTTAGCGTTTGCCTCTCGGATGCATACAGTTTTACGGAAAACAATACTTCTTGGTGCTGTGCTCTATAGCGTAGTGCGGCATAGGCTACAGAAAAAAAAAAGACTTTATACTTCAGTGTTCCAAGCGATGTCCCCTAAACATGAGAGCAAACTTGCTAGTAGGAAAGTGTGGTCAGTCTATGTACTTTCCAGCATATCATTTAGGCTTGTGAAGGAATAGGTGATCGTCAACACTCACCACATCGCGGACTGTCAGCGTTGCAGAATCTTGTTCGAATGTCTCCCCATTTTCTGCCCTGCAGGAGTACTCTCCCTCGTATGCCTTCTGCACGTTGAGCAGGCGCAGCGCTTCTCCTGAAGACAAGCATGAAGTTTAATGGCGAGCCTCTGCTATATAGGTAGAGTTATTTCTATTTAAATTTGGGCTTCTTTATTCGCTACAATTGTGAGCTGAGTATAGCATGCACCATAAAAAACTGGCCGAAAGTAAACGCTTAGAACTAAAAAAAAATAACCGATATAAAATGAGGAACAAAATCAACTGAGAGGATATAATTATTTTCAGCTTCGACTGCATTGTAACTTCTGACAAGAGCTCAAAATGACCTCTGGTGTTAAAGACCCTGGGACCAAAGACAGCGGTAATGTTTTTTTTAACACTGCTAACTAGATACAAGTTGGTCAAATCAAAAATTCAAATGTTTCTGAAAAGGTGCCAGCGACAGCTGTGAATAAAGCAAAGCAGGCTGACCGAAGTAGAGAGAAACGAAAGAAAAATTCGGGACACACACATTTTCTTGGGTTTTCTTGTGTCACTTTTTATGTGAAGGGGTCGCTGAGGTAGAAGAGTCTAATTTTGACCAGTGTTTTTCTATGTCAGCCTCGGGCATTTTGAGAAAAATAAACTAATGTACGGAGGATCACCGAGTATTGGAACAGCAAGAAGGGAAGGAAGGGCAAGAGGACATCAAAGACTGCTAGCGAGATCAGGGAAAGAAGAAGCAAAATGGTGCAACAAATATTCCGGGAGGGGATGACTACGTCCGCGAGCGTCACCCACCCAGCAGACGAGCGTTTAACTCTTGGCGGGCTGCAGATGGGCCGCGCACAGGACATATTATATGGCAGGAAAAGAACATACTGCGCAATCTGTGTTGTACTGCGCTCTAGCAAGTGCGTAGATGTGAAAATGAGATTAGAGCACAAAAACTACCTAGCAAGCTAACGCAAAAGAAAATTAATAATTTCTAAATTAATCCTATGATTTGTGGAAAGAAACAAAAACTCTGATACCGAAAGTCCACACCGTCGCTCAGTCAGTGAATGGATTCACGGGGGAATGTCACCCAGCGGAATTTTGCAAAACTCGTTACTCCGGTAACACTTTACAGATGAAGATCGTAAAGGTTTCTTTGACGGGCTCCTTGACGATCTGCCTTCCTCTAATGAAGAGTGCCCTGTATCTGAAGTCGATATTTGGCAAGCGCTAAAATGGATGAAGAATAACAAGGCTTCCGGTGCTGATCATATGCCAGCTGATGCCTCTTCTAGGCTGGTAACGCTCCTTGCAATTTTCCTCACCGGGTGTTTCACTTTGGGTATCCTACCAAGTGACTTGATGAGGGCTAAAATATCATCAACTGTAAAAAAGAAATCAAATTGTGTGATTGATCGGCGGCCTAAAGCAGAGGCTACATCTCCTTCGAAAATGGTAGAACTAGTGTTTGAGGTACGATTGTCACCGTTTATGTTGACAGCAGGTGACCTATTTGGCTTCAAAGCCCAACATATGGAACTGAAATGGTTGCATAGTATTTACACTGCAACAGGTCATAAATCATTCCCTTGACAGTGGCTCTCTCTCCTACATAGCTGTGCTGTCTCGCTGTTAAGGCTACATTTGACCGAGTTCACAATTACTCTCTATTTACAGTAAGTGTATGTTTGAGAAATAAATACACCCTTATATTGTTAGGTCGCTAAAGTTTTGGTTTCAGACTTAGAAATGCTTTGTGAAATGGGCAGCGGCAATGTCATCAGCGTTTGTTATGCCTAACAGCATACGAGCAGGAGGGTTACCCTACCCAAATCTCGTTAATATCATCATTGATAGTATCCGCACACAATTGAACGCAGCTGAGGTGGAGTGCCATTTTAATAGCAATGCAGTAAATGCGCTCAGTTGATGATGACATGGTCGTTGCCTCTCCCCATTCCAGTGGGCTGCAAAACTGCTCTCAATTTGCGAAAACGAAGATAGGTATTGAATATAATACGTACTGTTAAAACCGTCTGCATGTACGTTAAACTTAGGAAAAGTACCTGCCCACCGATCAAGTCACTCGTCTAGTTGACGTCGATGTCACTTATGTGGACAGCTTCTCTTACATAGGTCATAAAATCACCAAGGATTGTTTTGATAATCAGGATATAGAGAAAGAAACACTAAAGCTCCACGTAGTATGTAGCATACTAATAAGGAAGTTTGGACACTGCTCGGAGCAGGTAAATAAAACCAGCTATTGCTATCCCCTTTACTGAAAGTCACTTTGGTCGAACTTTCAGTAGAAGTCTATTGGACAGAAACGTGTTGCCTATAATGGTATATTGTGCGCACTGATGGATGTGCCGAGGTGAAGTAGTGCAGATATGACATTTGGTCGAAAGTATACTGACTGCCTCAAAGTCAAGACAGGGAAATGCGCTCTCAGCCTCCAACTGAGCATAGAAGAGTGTGGTAACTCAAGGTGTTCCTTATTGGTTCAGGCTACAAACTATCTAACATTTACAGTCGATGCAAGCGCATACTAGTATCAAACAGTGACCCAACAATGGGCCGCAACGCTCTGGGTACAGTAGCTTGTAGTGATGGTAATACCCTATCTTTGTATCTAATGTATCTCGAGCAAAATGCTTGCCTTATGCAGATAAAAACAAAAAATAACCCCAACCTTATTGCGTATGGTCCATTCAAAATATATATCGTAAAGGGTAATAGCCGTCGAAGTAATTTTAAGTGTGATAGGCCATTTTTCAGTGGGTTCTTTTGCAGCATATGAATAGAAACAAACTTCCATTTTGCCATTTTCAAGCATTGACGACGGTACGATGGGATTATGTCTACATTATTCAAAATCAGCGCAGCCACCACATTCTTCATACAACAGCACCAGGTCGTTCGCGATGATCTTGATAATGTAACACAGATGTGTCATTTATACGGATGACATAAGGTGCCGTCGATTGGCTGGGTAAGTCGAGCTAAGCCAAGTTCACTGGGCTTAACCTGTCTGGGACTTGAGAACAGAACTTTTTTCCGCAACCCTAAATTCAGTTTTAGACAATAACCTCAATCTGTTGCGCCTCAGGAGACCGAAACTTAATCCTGCTCCGTAAAATAGGGTTATCAGGGATTTCGAGTGTTATTGGATTGCGTTATTGACTTATTGTAACACCTGCGCAGTAATTCAATGTGATAAAAGCAAAATTAATGTGTCAAGTTCTTGGCAATTCCAGCCCGCTGAGCCTTGCCAAACTCGAATACGCCGCGCCAAACGATAGCGCTTACAGCCAGTGGTTCCCATTGGGAGCGTATATGAACTTACGGACCCACTGTTGGTTCACGCATGGAGCCCTACTGGTTCATGATGTTTGAAGCGTCTGCGGCAATATTACATTGTTTTTATCTCATAGATGATAAAAATTACAGAGTATTTTAAGGTTATAAAAAGAAAACTGTAAGTTTAAATAGCTATAATAGTTTGTTGGCTGCATTTATTGAAATTGAAAAATTTCAACTATGGTACAGTTACCCCTAAATGCTTTTGTTCGATCACAAAAACTTAAATTTCTTTTTTCAAAAACTGTGAAAAGAGCATATTCTAGCCATCATTGAATGCAAATAGTGATTTAGGGCGAGTCAAAATGAATTCAAGAGAGTTTAAGGTGAAAACTCGCTATATGTGAACAACGGGTGGACCTGGGATGTCACGTGACTGTCACGTGAGTAATTATATCTTTTGCGTATGTTGTTACGTCTCTGCCGTTCTGTATTAACTGAGAAGCAATAGCCTGGCAACCATTGACACAATACTATTTCACTACGTAATATACTAAGTTGATGCCATTTTAATGGCGGGGGGGGGGATGTGTTTCAGGGCGATTTCACAGGGGGGGGTCTGTAGAAAACTAAAAGGTGGCAATCACTGGNCAATACTCATTCAGTACGTAATATACTAAGTTGATGCCATTTTAATGGCGGGGGGGGGGATGTGTTTCAGGGCGATTTCACAGGGGGGGGTCTGTAGAAAACTAAAAGGTGGCAATCACTGGCCTATGCTATTTTGTCGGACCTGGATCACTTGGACGCTCTTGGTAGCTTAGCAACATATCTACTCTTAGCATAAGGAGTGTGTACAGTACCTCCAATAGCGATGGAGACGTCAGGAGAAGGCCCGAGCGTGCGGCCGTTCCGGAGCCATTTGATGTCCGGCACCGGCAGGCCGAAGGCCTCACAGGTGAAGTGCGCGGCGTGCCCCACCGTCACCGTCTGATCCTGAGGCCTGGTGATCAGCCGCACCGGAGCTGCACGTGTGGTGGCATCACACATCAACAAATTCTTGGCATGAGAACAATAGCGATATGCAACTGATGGGTGTTACTACATGCTGCGAGCCAGACAAATTTAACAGAATTAAATTGAAGAAAGTTTGGGTGCACATTCCTTACTCCAGAGGCGTGTTGTAATCACAATCCAATTGGGCTGCCGCAACCTGAAAAAAGGTAACCCCAAACGCGGAGTGTATCTATTGACGGGCGGTGTAAGCCCTGTGTTGACTGTAACTTCATATACAGAGCAAGGAGTTGGTATACTGTCTTATTTACTCCGAGTGACGGAGTTTATTCGTTGTTCACATGAATAATTGTTGTTCTCTTTATATGAGATTTCCGTTTCTCGCGTCACATTAGCTTGCAGCGCAATCGTCGTGACCGTTCTGCGGGCTGTGATTACGACGCGATTTCTGTGCGGCGGGGTCACCAGTCCATCACATAGGTATAATGATCCAGAGATTCAGACGCTCGCCCTTTATAAAGGGGGAGACATCTGAACTTACCCTACTTGTCTGATAGCATTTCTGAACGGTAGAATAGCAGCAGTTGGAGCAATTCATTGTCCTCGGAACTATATAGCTTGTCTTGTAGAACAAGCCTCCATAGACAAAACACAAACGAACTTTTTCAACTTTCAGGAGAGCAAGAAAAACGGCTAACATTCTACCGAACAGATAATAATGTGGAGGAGGGCTTTGTCAGCCTACTGCTGCCCAGCTCAATCTTGTAGAAAGAGCTACCTAAAGATACAGCAAAACTACGTCTCGAAGAAAAAGTCGTGTTAGGTTTACACCTGTTAGCAATAATCCGGCTTCAGATTTTGTTTGATCTAGACTTACAACGTTCTTACCTAAACATTACTTACAATTTTTTTAACATTACCTGTAATACATAGCTTCAACTAATTTAACCTAATCATAACTAACCCAACTCATAATAACTCAGCTAAGCCAATAGCTAATACCGAAATTCACCGAGCCTTACGTATAGTAGCCCAACCTCACTGCTTATAAGCTAACTAGAGCACTATGGGAGGCATACATCCGCCAAGCAAGGCATGGTAACGAAAAATCAAAACTGTTTTTGAAACCATGATTTTCCTCGTATCAACACCAAAATCTAATCAATGGTGCCTTTCAACAGTATAAAGAGTTTCTGTAATTTTCTTACTTTCTTGAAGATCCGTTCTTAACTTCTTGAAACATGCTGCTAACAAACATTCTGACAAATATTAATCAAACACACAAACGGACCAACCGGTCATCACCAAAATTGAATCAATTATGTCTTTTAACATAACTAATAATTCCTGCGAATTTCATAAAGATTCATTCATAACTTTTTGAGTTAGTTATTGTGCTAACAAGCATGAAATCAAACACAGTGACAAGCAAACAAACAAATGAATGAACGGATCAGTAAAAAAAATTAGTCATTTACTCTGCGTTATATACCTAACAACTCATGCAAGTTTCATAAAAATCCGTTAATAACTTTTTGAGTTATGGGAACAAGAAAAATGAGGCACACAAACAAACAAAAGGATGGACGGATCTTACCAAAAGTTAATCCTCTGTTCCTCCTAACATACCTTACAATCCCTCAAAATTCCGTAAAGATCAGTTTATAACTTTTTGAGTTACCTGGGTAACAGAAAAACAAAAAGACAAACGCAACAAAAAAACATAACCTTCTAGGCGGAGGTGATTAGAATAGAGCTGGTGGGCAGGTCATGTCATACGAGAGGGTGCCCGAACCACTTGACTTAACTTGTCCTGACCTGCAGGCAGAAACTCTGACTTCGTCACAATTGAATCGTGCTGCAGTTTTTACAAGTAACCCAAATATATTGGACCGACGTGAATTGGACCGACGTGAATTGGACCGACGTGAATTGGACCGACGTGAATATATTGGACCGACGTGAATTTCCATTTTACGAAAAAAGACTGGATTCCTACTAGTCTCACAGGGACCAATATCGATTTAATGTTTGAAACTTGACTAAACGAAGCGAGGCCAGGGCACATGGCTGCAGTTTCAAACAAGTGAAATCAAGTGGACTTGGCTTAGATCAACTCGTGTCCCAATCGTACATGCCCTATATCTGCTTCTATACGTGGTGATTTCATTCTGCTCGAGTACCTCTTTATTTCCCTGATATCAGTCTTGATCACGTTTGCAGTATCTAGTTCGATACTGAATTTTAGCATTTTTTACTTGACCGGCTGCGCCCAACTAGTCGCGACTAAACTACAGCACACAAGAATTCCATTCTGTCCTAGGAATGCTACACCTCACTACAGTGAGGTATGAAATAAATTACGAGGTAGGTAAGCAAAAGTTGAATCTAGCCTTTCAGCAGCATCTGTCGTTAAAATCTATATAGGTGGCTAACATTTCTGATGTTTCGACCGGTGATTTTCTTACGATCCATGAACTGATTATACTACTCCTGCAAGATACTATTATTGCGACAAAGTTCATTTCGGTCCAGCGTTTTATGATTAATCTAGCAACGCCAGGGTGACACTTTACTCACGTGTCACACAGTCATTTTTCAATGAAAAGTGATGTATTATCAGAAAAACAAAGGGTGAGGCTTATCAATTCCCTCTACACAAATCTGTATTATCTCCGTAGTAAAGTTTTTTCGTAGAATTGTAAAGGGCAAGACCGCAAGAGCACTTGTAACAATAGAACACGGCCTGGTTAAGAAAAAGGCGGAGACCACCTACCCGTGACCCTGAGCGCAGCAGAGGCGGTGGCCTGACCCAGAGCACTGCGCGCCTGGCAGGTGTAGACGCCCTGGTGCTGCTCCTCGATAGCACCAAACACCAGCGAGTTGTTCACGTGCACCTGGTGACAGTGAGAGGGGGGGGGCAGCACAGGCCGATCTTAATGTAAGTACTCTTTCTAACAGTCTGCACTTGACACTACTTACAAGGATTAAAAGAAAAAAAAAATGGCAGCTACAAGTTGAGTACCATGCATTACGATTTTTATATTGAATAGTCTAAGCTTCCGTTTCTTCCGACCCTGCAACAAAGGCAAAGGAAAAAATAAGGGGCATATACTATGATGACAGAAACGTAGAATTCATGCACGAAGGTACATATTGCCTACCACACAAGATCAATACGCATGGGAACAGCAAGTCGGGAAAGTAGAGGAAGAACAGAACAAAGCATCATCAGCAGGAGTACAGAAGTGAAAGGATGTGAAATGAGCACGATCGAAGTACGTCCCGAAGGCCTGGCTAAGGTAACGTGCAAGGTTCCTCTGAGGTCGCTGCTCTTCAAAAGATAGAATGGGTGTGACTACCATTCATTACTTGCTCCTCTGAAGTAAGTAAGAACAAACAATGCGTACAAATCAACATTTCCCTGTTAAGGATAGTTAAATGTATTTTTTTTAGCTTTTGCAAAGAGAGTGGCCACTAAAAGAAAGCTCTGAATAACAGAAAATACTTTAGACAACTGCATTTTCTTTTATCTCATTTCTTCTTCATTGCACTGATTTGAAATTTGCGTATTTAACCTGCTCGAGTCATTGTAAAGCTCTATTGCACGGGTTCCCAAACAGGGGTGTTCGCACCCCTGAGGAGTGTGAAATGACCTAGTAGAGATAGAGAGTGCGATATCTTGGATTATTTTCACGCCATTTAAAAATGAAGTGAAATCAATATGTAGTACAAATGCAGAATAACTTTCGTGCTTTATATTCACGTGAGTTACTGATTTTTCAAGCGGTGTGAAAAGAGAATCTATGGAAGGTTCCCAGAGGCACCACGGATAGGGAAGGTTAAGAACCGATGTCTTAGGAGAACAAAACATTTTGATAACCAGCTCTCGAAAAGATGTCACTTGTACATGCTTGTCCAGACTGCCATTTCCACAACAATGGCTCGATTCGTTTTCTCTAAGCGCCAATTTCTTGCTTTTTGCATCATATCGATGCATTAAAACTTCCATTGATCTCCCTCTTCCGAAGCTTTTTGCATAAGCAATCATTTTTATGACCACTTCTTGAAAAAATGTCATTTCTACATGTTGCTTCTCCAGGCTTTCATTTCCATAATTATAGCTGAATTAGTTTTCTTCAAACCTAAGTATCTTTTTTTTTTGCATAATCTCAGTGTACGAAAAGTTGAGTAAATAAAAATTTTTCTACATCAAAGTAATCTGGAATAGATTACCGTCTCGTTTTCAGGTTCAATTTCATGTTCGAATAGGCTTGATTGTGAGATCATATATTAATTTTTCTTACTCGTGAGTTATATTTCAATTCTACCACCGTAGCCGCAACTTAGGCGATTCAACAGCGAATTTCATTTTTATTATTATGTCATCGGGAGGAATATTTTATCTCGGCATTCCTCCAGGAAGAAGTCAATATGGCTCAGTGCGCTACTACTGGCGAGAACAAGGCGCAAAAAATAGCAAACGACACTCGAGTGGAGGGCTCCTTTTTTGGCCTTCCGCACGAGAGAGACTAGAGGTGTCCTGCGTACTAGGTCGGCTACCTCGATCGACAGCCCACCTCACCGAACATAAAGGGAAAAGTAGAGAGCCTACCTAGCTTACAAAACTAACCTCACCAGCAGGAACTGCGGCAAGCTGCAGCATCTCCTGCGGAAAAGGCACTCGGGACCCTTGGGTGCTTGATGCCCAAACATATTATGGCAGTGATGGGGATAATTTTTCTTATTCATCCAGAGTGAAATTTACCACTCGCTTCAAGTTGTATGCACTTCAGAGAATTATAAATTTTGAGACGCTCTCCACAGAACACGCTATGAAATCCAAGTAATGCTTAATGAGAACACCTACTCAAAAAAACAGTCCATTTCATATACACACAACCACCTAAAATAATAGACGACAGACACTGAACTTCAGAGAGAGAAGCTCAGGCAGCTAGCGGTCATACAAAATTGTCGCAGCAGCACCCGCTGTCGCTCCGCTTATTATAATTATTATTAGTACATTGGTAGGTTACAACCCTACTTCATTTTATATTTTACTCCAAGAGTTATCAAGAACAGTACGTTTCCATATTTATTGTGCTAAACATGCGTAAAATATCAAGAAGCTAAAAATCTTCCCTTAAAATTCATACCAATTTACAATAGGCTGAGACAATGGCAAAAAGCTTCCAAGTGTGTCTCGTATGAACCCTGCTGAAGAGGGCAGAGATCAAGCTTTTGGCTGTTGGGTCAGAAGGACTAAGTGTATACCTTCTGAGACAAGCACCGATAAAATGGGCAGTAAAGTCGGTGAAGTGTACAACTAGCGAGGGAAGAATAAGTAAGTACCCACAAAAAGTCGCGCACTTTGGAAGGGAGTTCTTCCGTCTTAAAAATAGAAACTCTTGGAAATATGGCAGAATGGGCAGTCTCAGCCTGAGAGCATCTCAACCAATAAAAATTAGCAGTACCCTTGTAAGAGGTATTTTCGAAGAGGGTTAACCTATAAAACATCAGTACGTATTGGTAGCAGGTCATTTTGAGGAAGCGCTCGCCTGTGGACTCCTCAGACTGACGGATAATTATATAAAGAAAGACACATCTTTTAGAGGAAAACCTCGGATTAGATGACGCGTTGTGAGGGTTCTGATCTGTCGAAGGTTTAGCTCTGTCCTTGCTTTAGATCGTCAGTTCACGCTTGAGGTACGGCGTGATAGCCGTCCTTAGGTTCGCGCCACAAAATTTCAGATTTTTTCTTAACACTAACATGTGAAGATTTGAGCCACTACCAAAATTCCTGTGATGCTTGTTTTTCGTCAATAGATCAGCATTAGACTAAGCGAGCCGTCACTTAGACTCTTCTAATATTCGTAATTTAGGGAGCTCTACTTGAAGAAAACTACAAATCATTGGAAGCAGCAACTTACATTAAAAACAAACTACACCATGGCATTACTTCATGCAATAATATAATTGTTTTATCGTAGGAAAAGTACTATGAGGATCGCTGCATACAAATACAGTTAAAATAAAATGAGACACAGGAAATTATATCCCACTGTGTATAGACCGACGGGGTGAAGATTTCGGAAAGACAGGGGCGACCAAAAATCAAGTAGCCGGTGCCGGGGGTTTCTTGCAGTGACAGTACCTAGTTTAAGACAGCATATTAATATGATATTGGTCAATCGTCGCTCATAATGAATCAGTTTAGGCTACACGATAATAAACTTAGCTTCCCCCAGAAAACTTGCGTTATTGCTTCTTAAGTGTATTCCCTCCCCTTAACCTCCCCTAAAAAAAAAGAAAAAAACTGCCAAACCCCCGGTTTTCACAGTTTGAAAAGCCGGGGTGAGCAATTTACGATAAAAAGGTGCCAAAGGGGGGGGAGGGGGGTAAAAAGGCCGGGGTTTGCCGGGGCCATGGCCCCGGTCGGTCCCTACCATTGTGATGATGATTACGCTAAAACTGCTCCTCTCACCAGCGTTGTAGCTCCAAGTTGCAGGATCCCTCCCTCCTTGTTCCACACAACATCAGGGACGGGATATCCTGTGACGTTGCACGGCAGCTCTACCCAGTCCCCAAGCGTTACGTTGCGATTCTGAGGTTCTTCGATGATGACGGGAGGACCTGTAAGCCAGTAACAAGCAACTTAGTAACTTGATATCACTACGGTTAAGAAATCAAATTTTTATGGCAAACATCAACTGAATGACAGAAGTATGCCTTGGACTTCTCACATGCGTTGCTAATATCACTATACAAAGTAGACGAGATACTATACCTAGCTTTCATATTCTAAGCACATCTGAAGCCCAGTCATCTACTGCGTCACAACTCCCCTGTCACGACACTGCAATGCTAAAGCAGGCTACGGCGCTGTAGGGGCCTATGGTCTAGTTTTGCCGTTGTGTTTTTCTAATTGAAGAATTTAATCGTCCATTTATTCGCTTTGTTCTCCTATTGTTTGACTTGAATGTATTTTTCTTCTCATTAATTTAACTAAATAAAAACATTATTATAATTACTGTCGTGTATCAATATGTTTATACGTGAGTCGTTCTAAATGTAATGCCTCCTATTTTTTTTATCTAAAAATGTTAAAGAGCTGCGAAGACGGATGTGGCATCATCAAAACGAGCCAAGTTCGTGCTTTAGGCTTTATTTTTCTATACAGTCACCACCATTCTCAATGCACTTTTGCCTGCGATGAACGAGAGCTTTGATAGACATCCGTCGGCGGTCCTTTAGCTCTTGCGCGAGCATTGGCTGAACCCACCACCTAGCGCACTCTTTGCTGTATCCTAGGGATGATAACATCGTTTCCAGTGCGCTGACACCCGCATCCAACTCTACACACTTTTCATTTACCGTTATCTGCCGATCAATGCGGATGAGTTGATCTAGCCACACTTTGTTTTCCGGGGTGGTGGCTGTGCCTAGGCGTCCGGAGCGCACTTTGTCATCTCATATCGCGGTCGCCACTCGGAAATCAACGAACGCATTTCCTAACAGTGCTCACATAAATTGCATAGGCTTCGTTAACGTTCATCACGACACGGTGAATGTTGACTGGTTCGCTTTTTCTGCATGGAGAAATTTAATGACGCATCTCTGCTTCAGATGCAAGTTCATGACAGGGCTTGCTTTCTTAGAGTGTCATACCGCCAATATCTGCAACAGAGATGAAACTTTCAGGTCATGAGTGCATAGTTCAGTCATCATGACAATGCAATTTACAATCCCTTCGGGCGCAGTAAAAAATGAAAGGCATTACTCTTGGAACGGCCCTCGTATATTTATATATTTCCGTGTTTCGTGTCACGCTCTTAACGAAACAGATAAAGGAAAAATAGGTCAGGCTGCAGATTTTGTAACGAAACAGATAGGCGAAAAATAGGTCATGTTGCAGATTTTGCAACGAAGTTATGGTTTCAAGGAGATAAATGATTAAGTTGCAGAAGATGGCGAAAGTGGGATCCTTATTCCTTTATCTCGATTTACTTCTTGATTGAAACACTTCTTCAAATCGAAATAATAACGATAGAACAGCTTATTTTATCGCTGCCATGGACTCTGATTTTTATAACTCTCTACATAGATCGAAACATATGTTTGCTCTCAGTTCACGACGTATAAATTCAGTATATGATCAATGAAGCACAGACGAAGCGTGATTTTTCACAGAGGCAGTCGACACAATTTTTCCAGCTTACTCTCTTCCTTTGGCGGAATAGTTTTCGCTTCAACAGAAAAACTTCGATATACTGAAGGCTTATACGTCATTCGATAGGTAGGATAAGCGGCTGGGAATTTAATCAAATTGAGTACTGCCTTGCTGCTTGCTCATCTTAATAGTTTTCCGCATGTCATATCTGGCGGAGGACGATTATGCTGAGATGAACTATAGGCCCATAAGCCTTCTTCCCATGCTCTCGAAACTACTCGAAAAGGCTGTGGCAAACCAGCTAGCGGACCACCTCGATCGGTCAGGTACTCTTCATAAAAACCAGTATGCCTACAGAGCACG
>LQNS02278145.1:6359225-6375654 GCA_001587735.2 Parhyale hawaiensis
CCTGCGGCAGCTCCGAGCACTGCACGAAGGAAGGCGTCTGCAGCTGTGGCAGAACAAACACGTCATTGGTGACGTCATCAATGCTGTCCCCATTGTCGCACAGCACTCGGCCTAATGTGACGCGCTTTATTTGGTCCAGTTGCTCCGGCTTGAACACCGATGGATGTTCGTACCAAAACCTGGAGTGCAGAGAACAAGTGAGTGCAAATCAGGCTATAAGTGGTTCTGTTGTTATTGGCAGCAAAATTTTGGCATGAATTTTTTCCATATTTTCATTTTTATGAACACTAGAGAAACAACGAGGTTCAGCGATTCTTCTTCAAGGTAATGGACTCTATATAGCTAGCTGATTGATGCCATCTGCTATATATATGCTGTGTGCGCGTAATAAGATTTGTTCTAGTAAAGGGACGCACTTGAGTTGGTTACTACAGACTGCACATTACGTTCCGTTCAAGTCTTCCTAGACAAAATGCGGTGTATTAAACGATGAAGAGAAAATGACGCAAAGTATGTGGCGAGAAATGCGGCCCCTCCTACGATGGAACCCCGGTCGAATGCGCAGGGATACAGCAGGCTAGTAAAGAAGAAAAAGGAACAGAAAAAATACACAATCAGCAGGAGCATGAAAATGGAAGGAAAGCAAAGTGAGCACGAAGGAAAGATTTCCCGTAGGCCCAACTATGGTTAAGGTAACCTACGAATCTTTTGGGACGCAACTCCCAATAACACAGGAGGGGCGACTCTCTCTAACCTAACCCATTAGCTCATCCAACTGTAAAGAAAGCGTAGTCTAACTTATCAGTAACTGCAAGCTGGATCGCTAGATTAGCTGTTGCCACGTCTCGTGCGTACTCGCTTTACTATTAATGCTCAAAACTCAAGCCGGCTGTTTGAACCCGGATCTATTTGGGCTGTTGCTTATACTTTACGACCTAGAGACAGAACTCGCGTGCAACTGATTCATACAAATGGCATTAGATTACTTCGATGAAGTGGATGATGCTCGCACTCTGCTGGACCTGCCCCACAGCGCTTACTGAGCACCAGCCCGCTCACTGACCTGTCGCCATCTCGCAGGCGTGTGAACTGCTCCAGCAGGAGGCATGCCAGCAGTGGACCCACACGGCCACCCTCCACAGGATCTTCGAGCAACGCTCCCACCCACACGTCCACATTGCCTGAACAAGCGTTGGTGTCAGTTTGCTGTATTTGGTATTAGCTACCTAGTTTATACGATAATACTTATAGGCTTCTTCCACAAGAAAGTATGATGAATGACCATATTTTTAAGTCAACTCTGTAATCTTTCAACACAGAAATAGTGATCGCCCTTCTCTAGCGAAGCAACACAAGGGTTAAGTAGGTACCTACAACTGCCATGATTAGGCAAGTAGTGTCCTTACCGGGGTGGCCGTAGAGCTGGTGCAGCTTCTCACGTATCGCGTCATTGGAAATATGCTCCTTGAGATCGTCAAAAGTATCAGGAACAGACAGACCGCAGTAATGCCGCCACTGTAAGTAACCTGCACATAGAGCACACAACATGGTGAAGGCGGGACCGCATGACAGTCTTTTGTTCTGTGCTCGTACTTCTTAGCATCCGAAAGTGTCGTTTCGTCCGTCCTTCAAGCACAGCTGCGAGATGAAATGAGAGCTGTTACGTCGGCCGGTGAGTGAGGGTCACAAGCGATGCTTCAAGGAGCTCTTCAAATTAGAGAAAATTGGCCCTTTCCCTCATGAATTGATGCGCCTTTCTCGGAGGAACTGTACTACCGGGAATTGGGAATTATGTACGCATGTCGGGCTATGAGAGAAGCGGTTAAAAGTAAAAAAAGCTAGGATTTTCTTTTTTTGCTGTACAAACTGGCACAGCAACGCATGCGGACGCTGGGAGTATGAACGCTGAAAAAAAAAAAAAATCGTAGTGTGAACTCGCCATACGACAAGAGTATCGAAAGTTTACTACAGTCGAGACTCTTATCCTTGCAAAACGATTCGTTTTATGATTTTAGTATTACAATCTAGGGTAGGATTAACCTCCGTAACCAGCAAGCGAGTGATTCTAACAGTGATACTCCATTAAAAACGCTTCAACGCGCAAATATAATAAAATAGAAAAAGATAAAATGAGACGTGCGTCGTATGAACTCAACCAACCAGAGTACGTAGCTATTCCACAGAAAACAAAGATGCACAGGCACATCCTGATGATGAGGATTACTTTTATATTCCGTAACCTTATAGGTATGATGAAGAATTCATTTCTGCTCATTTTCTTGGAGATCACCATAGCTTTTAGTGGAACTTGCTATAATAATCATAATGAGTTAGAAAACGAGTAATATTGGTTTTTTAAATCTGTAATTTGTTTAATTATTTGCAACTATATCAAAATCATTTTAATCTCAACAAGGGTTTCCTGTATTTTCAATGACGTCTTTTCCAAAGTCACACTTGCGTTCACAAGTCTACTTAAAAAAGAAATAACTACTAGTGGTGACTAGTTGCAACTAGTTATATCTAATGGTTACTCGTTGTTTCAAGTTGTTACTTGTTATTAGTCATATCTAGTGGTAACCCCTTGTTTCTAGTTGGCACTAATTGTATCTAGCAGCTACTAGTTGTACATAGCAGCTACTAGTTATATTTAGTGGCTACTAATTGTATCTAGGGGTCACTAGTTACTAGCAGCAACTATAGTCAGAACTAGCAGTAAGTATAGTCATAAATAGCTATAACTAGTAGAAATTAGTCGTAACGTAACTAATCCTAACTAGGGGTATCTGTTATAGGTAGCGGTAACTAATCATAACAGATACCTAGTGTTACCTAGAGGAAACTACTCTTTAGTTACAGTAACTATTTGTAACTAGCTGTTATTAGTTATAACTAGCAGTAACTTGTAAAAACAAGCTCACCAAGTAGTTGTTACTAGTGGCCACTAGGCGTGACTATACATAGTAGTCTGAATTTGATGGGTCTAAATAAGTCACTAATTTAAGCCAAGTGGTGGAAGTAAGAAATTATATACAGTACGTATAATTTCATCTATTAATTGCCTTCGTTACTCATTTAAACCCATCGAACTCAAACTACAGTACTCATGGCTAGTGACCATGACTTTGTTGCAGTTAGGACTAAATCAGACTAGCTAATTACTGGTAGTTACTACTACCTACAGCGACAGTAGCTACCGCTAGTTTCGGCTAGTTGCCATTAGTTAGGATTAGTAAGTAACCATAAGATACAACTAGAAACTACTAGATACGACTGTAGTAACCACTAGCTACAACTAGTTACCATTAATTGCAACTACTTATCAGTACTTGCAACGAGTTACCATTAACTAGCATTACTAACAACTAGTTACAACTAGCTACCACTAATTACTAGCTACCATTAGTTGTGACTTGTTACCATTAATTGCAACAGTTAGCATTGCAAGCCACTGGTCAGGACTAAGTACATCGATTTATTTTGGTGGTAACTTGACTTACCTGAATATTTTTAAGGGAACAGTCTAATTACAATGTAATTACTTTAATCGAAAGTTAAGCTATTCTTAACGGAGATTGTTTGATCTTAGTTTTGACTTGATTGATGTTAATTAGAAATTGATTTCTTTGAATTTTTGAACGTGTCTTAATTTAAATTGAAATTGGCTTATTTCAATTTGAACTTAAATTATTACCTCCGCCAAGGAGGTTATGATTTCGTCGTGTGTGTCTGTCAGTTTATCTCTTTGTCACCAAGACAACTCAGAAAGTTATGAACCGATTTGGACGAAATTTACAGGAATTGTTAGGTATGTTAGGAGGAACAGATGATTAACTTTTGGTGAAGATATGTCCATCCGTTTGTTTGTTTGTTTGTTTGTCTGCCTCATTTTTCTCAATGTCATAACAAAAAGTTATGAATGGATTTTCCTGAAATTAACACGAGTTGTTAGGTATATAACAAAGAGTAGCTGACCAAATTTTTGTAATGATCCGTTAATTCGTTTGTCACTGTTTTTAATTTTATGCTTGTTAGCACAATAACTCAAACATAATGAATGGATCTTTAGGAAATTCATAGGGGTTATTAGTAATGTTGAAAGACATAAATGATTAAATTTTGGTGTAGATCGGTTTGTTCGTTTGTATGTTTGACTCATGTTTGTCTTAACATTTATTAGCAGTATATATAACTCAAAAAGTTATGAACGGATCTTCAAGAAAATTGCACAAGCTGTTATTACTATCAAAAGGCACAAATGATTAGATTTTGGAGTTTATACAAAGCAAATTATGGTTTCAGAGCCAATTTGAATTTTTTGCTACCGTTGCCTCACTTGGCGGAGGTATGCGCTCTCAGAGTGCTCTAGTTTTAATTTGAAATTGACTTGTTTTAATCTGAAGCTGAAAAAGGTGTAGACTATAAAGTCAAAGTTCCAAAACAAAGAGTATGCCCAAAAAAGATAATACCCCATTTACTTTAATAAGTCAGTAAGTTTTCTGCAGTAGGAATCAAAATGCCACTGGAACGATGGAGAAGTAATTGGAACTAAGGAAATCTATTGTCCAGAAGAAAATTATATGTTTTCGAAACAATCAACATCACTATCTTTCATCCAACCTAACAGCAAATGCTGCTTAAAGCTATGATAATATGCAAGAGAGTGAATTAATTTATGGATTAAAGGCAGGTTCACACGTTGGCTTTCTGCCCAACGTTCATCCTTCACAGTGCTAGAATGCGTTGCTCTGTATTTTTAAGTAAGAGAAGAGTACACAGCTGTATTATTACATCCTTCATTGATTTCATGGCTAAAGTATAGCAAATATTTGAGTGTATATACACACAGTTGTGTTTGGAAGGACACTACGAAGTATTCAGATGTTTGGAAGTTCGAGCTTAGGTTAAAAGCCTATGGAGGTAACCAGAATGGGTGTGGTCCTCAGTAATACAAGGCTGTCAGACCTGTGGCGTCTACCAACAGAAGGTTAGCAGAAGGTGTGTCGTCTCTGCCAATTCGAGTAGACAGTTAACAGAAGACGTGTAACCGCTAATCCATAACAAAAGGAGGTTATTGGAAGACGTAGGGTCTATAAAAATAGGTTCGGAAGGCAAGAGGTCTCTTAGTAGTATATATAGGAGATTACCGGAAAACGTGAGGTCCAACAGCGAAACATTACCTGGCAGCGCGTGGTCTCTGCCTCGCTGTATGTTCATAGCCGCCAGGTCCAAGGCGATTTCATGTGCTGAGCTGAACAGCTTCTCAGTCAGCTCCGTGCTCAGGAACTGGCCAGGTTGCTTCATTCATAATAGTAATTATTATTGCGCAGAAACAATGCATACATATTTCATTACTTGAATTTTTTCATTGTTTCACCGTTTTCACATCACGTAGAGAAATACTGCACACACGAGCACAATGCACATTTGTTCGTGGCCAGTATTAAACTATTTAATAAATACAAAAGGGAAAAGTTAACATCAGAAGTTTCGCATGTAACGGGCTGAAACAGTCGCTCAGATAAGCACCAGCAAACGCTACCTTGAGTTTCACGGGAGTGGCGAAGAGACCCCTAAGAAGAGGGTCAACGCCTCCCTCCTGTACCAGTCGCCAAGGGCTGAAGAAGGCTTTGTGTAGGGGCAGAGGGCCGTGAGGGATGGGTTGAAAGGAGGCGTTCAGACGTTCCAAGACCGGGTTCACTAGCGTATGTCCAAATCTAAGGTGATGTAAAAGTAATTGACATCAGTATAGATAGATTCAAATATATGCAGACAATGCCGTTCAGCAGTAGCTATGAAACAGATCATACGTACAATCGCTAATAGGGCGTTTACGTTATCACGAGTATGGAGCATCAGAACTAATTTAGCTCCCTGGAGTATCCAGAAAATCTTGGAACGTCGATCCCAAAATTCTGCCAAATAAGCAATATATGAAGAAATTATCGAAGAAATAACTTCACGTTTTAGCAGAAATTAATTGCAATCACCCATGGGAATGACTATGCACGAAGCTCACCTAAATGCAGCGGTGGCGAAGACGTTGCTGATCGTAGGTTCAACTTTGGTGTTGTAGCCTTGGTAAGGACCGAGCTTCTTTACGTATTCTGGTCCAATGATATGAGGCAGCCAGTGCTGGTAGGTGATGTGCTGCATCATCGCTCCCAGCAACTGAACGCGAGACACACACACTCCAGATAAATGTGTGTCATGGGTACGGAAGAAATTGTACTTTTACCTGAAGTTGTAACTATCAAGTTATGAACCTCATTCAGTCATCTATCCAATGCAATAGACCAACATTCAAATGAAAACAAGGTAGAAATAGTGTTCTGTCAATAGGCTACAGTCACGCTGGGACGTGAAGCAGCAGCAGGAAGCATGTAGCAGCCTGTTGTTTTCGCGTTGCGGAGGATGCTCTATCTGAGCACCGCAAGAGTTCATAAAACTCTTCAAAGGCTGAGGTAAATATCAATTAGTGTATAGAGGCACCGATTTAAACGTGGCTGGATGGTCCACAGGAGTGCTAAGGGATCACCCCCTTAGTACAATATTTTTTCTTCAACATTGGGTGCCAAATCAGATGCTTTATTAAATGGAAGTAATTAGTACAGTAGTATGCTCAGACGCCATACATGTCTATCTATACAACAAACTGGCGTCGTCATTACCCAATGGAGAAAGTCATTGCTGAAGCAAAATACCGGTTTCTTCATTTTTTGTTCCTAAGAATATCTCTAATTTTTCTTCATCGATTTTGTACTCAAACTGGGTATCAAGGAGCTCAAAGGAAGAACAATTGCTGCTGGATAGAAGTGAAATTTACAATTATATTGAGCAATTTAGGCCTTCGTTTCCACTACAAACGTGATCGCAAGGAGGAAGAAAGAACAAACACATAGTATCTGGAAAGTAACGTGGTACCCATGCATGAGGGTGGTTCCACGCACGCAGGATCAACGCACACGGGAACAGTAAGTCGGGAAAGAAGAGGAAGAACAAAGGAAAGTAACTGGAGGAAGCAAACGGAAGGAAGCAAAGGGGCCACTGATGAAAGACGTCTAAGGCAACTTAGCGAGTCCCTCTGGGACCGCTCCTTCTCATAACATAATGTAGGATGGGCGAACCTTCGAAGTAGCACTGTCCAACTGTTACAATTGCCATTCTTTAATGACATTTTTTTTTCGTAAAGATGCGTAGCTGCTTTGCAAAACTAGAAGCAACGACACAGTTAGGAGAACCAGAGAAATAATAAATTGCGGTGATACGGTAACTTTGCATGGAATAGTACGAAGAATACATTAGCTTACGATATAAATTCAGTTGGTCAGTGAAAGAAAGCTTAAATAAGCTCACATATTTCAACTATTTTGACTGTGAACCAATTGAAAAAAGCATAGACTGCACAATGCTTGGCAGCCCACTCTCATCCAATACGTTTGACTGATAATACTTTGATATTGTATATTATTCTTTAAATAACATTGAGCCTTCAATAAAAAAACAGTTTGTGATGACGCGAGGCAAAAAATACTAGTTCATCAGCACAGGCCATCGGTCAGGGGTTAGAATAATGTAAGTTCATATCGTTGTCCGAAAATGCAACGACTACCGCCAACAGTTCACATGTATATACAAGTCCCTACATTTTGATAAAAAACACAGTCCTTGCATTATTATTGCATTGTGGGATTTCCCGTCGTATTAGATACAAAGACTATATAACAGCGATCCAATTTTGCATGATATAGTTTAGAAGTTGAGTCGAACCCAAATAAGTTCTATTAGAACAATCTTGGCCAGGTGCACCATGTCTGGCAGGAAATAAGGCACGAGCATCTCCAACTCCACACGGCTCGGTCGAACGAAATCACTCAGCCGTGCAGCGCAGAGAAGGAGACGAGAAACGAAAAGAGAAGAAGACAGAAAAAAGCGAACACTCGTGCGGTGGATCCCTTCCGTGGACTCCCACACGGGAGCAAATAGGAGTTCCGTGGGATGGATCGCCTACCACCATTCGGCGGCCCACCTCGCGGAACAGAAGGGGAAATATAGAGAACCTACCTAACTCTACAAAACAAACTAACCTTTTCGGCAGGAACTGCGGCCAGATGCTACATCCCCTGCGGAGAAGGCACTCGGGACCCTTGGGTGCGTGATGCTCAAACATACTGTGGCAGGGAAAGGGCCTGCCAAAATATGCCCCCGAGGGCCAGCCACAATATGCCCCTGAGGGCCAGTCTTTGCATCACCACAAACGGTCCACTCCTAGTTTCAGGTCTGTATCAATTGAAAACATCTTAATGATACATCATCTACGGTATCAGTCGCAGCACCTATTTGGCATTTTGCATGGGCCGTCACGTATAGTCTCGTCTATGAATGACCACATTAGCTGTTGCCACGTCCTAGATGTTAGATGTTTAAGGCCATAGTACACGGGCAAAGTTCATAAAACGGCGAGGTAATGTTTGGAGGAATTTCAAGACGGCGTCGGTTGGATAGCTCTCTTAATTACCAGATTTTTTATTTCAATATGTCTAAAAAACAAGTCTTTAAGTCTTGATTTTACAAGAGTTAGAAAGGCAACTTGAATAACTGAAAAGTCAGCTCAGATAATGTTCGCAGTTCAGGGAACAAAGTGATCCGTAGGCGGCAGCAAATGTTAGCAAACGGCAGGCAAAACGAGCGGCCTGACAGGCAAAGTACCCTGTTTGTGGGGAACAATGTTCAACAGTGTTATGGGGCCTTTAAGGAAAAACATCACAGGGTGCAAAATTAAGGGGAGATCATTGAAAATTTATAACTAATTTATCAATCTATATATTTAAATTGCTTCAGAGTATATCCGTGACAGCATCTTGAGTACCAACCTTCCTGGTCTCATGAAAGACGGTGTCGCCGTCCCAGTGCGGGTTGATGGTGCGCAGCTGGGCAGCCACGCGATTGTGTTCGCGGAACCACACCGTGTGCATCGCCAACAAGGCAGTCTGCACAGCAGCAGACAGTCATACGCCACTTCCTTGAATGTAACTCTTTTACGTGTTAGATTAAGCCTCCAGAGCCATCGTAATTAATGAAAATAGTTTGTTTTAAAGAATTCAATACACTTGCCGTAATAAGTTCACGTACAGCCTACTGCGACTTAATTAAAATATCATTTTAATACATTGCGGGTCAAATGTAATATTAAAAGAAAAACATACACAAAACGGGAGATATTAACAAAATCAGCCTTCGTCAGCAGGCAGCAGGAGAGAACGCTTAAACGGTAGATGGTAAAAAAACATACAACAGTTAGAGGTTATTCCGATTATGTAAGTCGTCACCTACATACAGAATCTTAGTCCAGCACTGCTTGAGCGCCGAATTCTAATTACTTGGGTGAGAGCAAACCCCCGTCCCCCCCGGAGGCAACTAGCAAACACAATTTTCTACTCTCATCTGCAGGCTACCGGCACATTTTACCAAAAATGGACATATGGCGGCTATGAGGGTGGCAGCGCCTCACACTATTTTGTGGTTACATATTCATGCATGAATTTTTGATACAGATGCTAGTGGACTAGATTAGCAGTGAAAGTTGACAGTAGACGGATTAGCAGACCCATTTTCAGAGAGAATCGGAAACCTACTCTCCAGCACCACCCTATGCTCCTGGCGTTATGCCAGTACAACTACAAATTCAAGAACGTTTGGCGAAAAACTACAGCCAATGTGATATCTCTGGAAACACGATCATTTACATGTCACGTTAGATTGGCTAAGGGAGATAACCGGAGAAAGCTGCTTCCGAGGATGAAACAAAAGTTGAATAACAAGCTAAGTAGAAGTGAGCCCTAGATACTGGAGGATGCTACTCCTAGAATATGTTCAGACAATTTTGTGACTAGTGTATAATTCATCAATTGCTCACAAATCTGAGACAATATTACATATACAGTTACATGGATAGCAACGAGAGACGAGTGTATCTCAGTGTATGAAATGCATAATAATAATAATGATGAAATTAGGATACAGCAGCACCTGTTCATTCGCCCGGACATCGCCTGCGAGGAAGCAGTCTATGCCGCTCTCGGTCGTGTCCCTCCTGCAGTCAATAGGAGCGCCTGCACTGAAGGGCATGAGCGGCTTGCCGGACGGCATGGAGATGCCGATGCGCAGGTCTCCCAAGTTTTCCGTGAAGTTACGGAGGTGTTGCGTCTCTGCGTAGCTCGATCCGTACACCTAGACCAAAGTAAAACAATAGCATTCGAATATTAGAGACACAGAAACTTTTACTCAAAGTACAGAGACGGCCAAATCAATATCTACCTTCGATGTTGTGGGATGTTGTCATCCACTATAAATACAACACAATTTGTTGGCTGACTGGTTTCTTCATCCTCCATCAGAAGAACAGTCATTGGAAGCATTACATAAAAGAAAATTTATCGGAAGCGTTAGATAGGAAATAATTCATGTGCTGAAACTGTAAAGAGTCGTTGCCTTGCCTATTTTTTCCCCAATATTAGTATAAAATACGACTGAAGTACTTTGAAGTAATTGCATGGTTATTAGTTTGTACCTTGTAGTTCTTTCTCATTGCAAATACTCTTCCCTCTAAGCTAGAGATACACAGGCAAAGGGAGAGATATTCCTGACACGAGAACCACGAAGACGAGTGAAGGAGACGGGGGCTTCGTTGAAGTATAATTTCCTCAGCCAACGAGATTAAGTTTTTGTCGAGTTTGTCTGCTTGTTTGCCTGTGTGTTTGTCTGCCATCAAGATAACTCAAAAAGTTATATGCGGATCTTAACGAAATTGACAGGGATTGTTAGGCACGCTAGGAGGAACAGTTGATTAACTTTTGGTGATGATCCGTTCAACCATCTGCTTGTCTCTCTCTTTTTTCTTGGTACTGTAAATCAAAATATGGACGGTTTTTCATGAAATTTGCGCGACTTGTTAAGTATGTTACGATGAGCAAAGACCAAATTTTTGCAAGGATTTGTTTGTTCGTGTGTTTGTTTGCTTCTAAGTTAGATTTAATGTTTGTTAGTGATGTAACTAAAAACGTTATGAACTGACCTTCATGAAATTTACAGGAATTGTTAGAAATATAAAAAGACATACGGTAAATTATCGCATTTTGGCGATGATCGGTTCGTCTGTTTGACTAATGTTTGTCTTAGTGTTTGTGAGAACATAACTGAAAAAGTTACGGACGGATCTCCGAGAAAATTACAGCAACGGTTCTTACTCTTAAGTGACACAAATGATCAAATTTTAGTAATGACAAAAATTAAATCCTGGTTTCAGAACCAATTTTATATTTTCGTAAATAAAGCTTCGCTTGGCGGAGGCATGCGCTCCCAGAGTTCTCTAGTTTACTATCATTCAAAGACGGCGAGAGCCGCTAGCTATTATGTAGCTATTATGTAGCGTTTGAACTTCCCTTGCCACTGCATTGGTTTTTCATATAGAGGAAGAAAACGTATAATATGGTTAAAATTTATAGCTAAAATGAAGCACGGGGCTTTCCTGTGCTGCTGTCAATCTGTATGTATAATGTAATATACCGTATATGTAAATATCATGTAATATACCGTATAGGTCTGTAAATATGATATAATATACCGTGTATGTAAATAGAAAAAACAGCTGCGCGCGCAGTGCGTGGATATATATGAGAAGAGTATCTTTTTCTTATTCCCCTACATCTGGGGCACCCACCTGACAGTGCTTCCATCCCTGTGCTGACCTTCAGAGGGCACAAAATATTGAATAAAATAGAGTTGCGTACAAAATTTGTTCACAAATTTGGTGCAAAATATCGTTCTTCATCATCAGTTGAGTTACACTGTATTTGTTGTAGGAGTGCGAGAACATATTAAGATATTTTAAGGGTGCCAGGCTTAGAAAAGGTTGGGAACCACTGCCCTAGATAGTATACTCAGCAACTGGAACTGACGAGCACTGCAGGCGCAATCTCTCTTGTTTCTTTTTCCTGCTGCTCTATTTTTCTCTTTTACTAAGAAAAAATAAAGTTGAGACGAAGGCTTGAAGCTTTCAAAAAAAGTAAGGGTCCAGTCAAGTAGGCTGGTTTAGGGTAAGGTAGCTGAACGCCAATCCCTGCTCCTAATCCATCCTTCACTATTGCCCTGCAAACAGTTGCATAGCTGACTGTGATGCGGGATGGTGGTGTTTCTCATGCACCTCATTCATTGCAATGCAACGCTAACATTGCACAAACTAACACTAGCGTGTCCATCTAGCTTTGCAATATCACGCTAAGTGTAAGCAAGAGTTATCTCACCACCACCAAAAGTCTACTTTAAGAAAGCGTCTTGCATCAACTTTCGAGCGTTACAGAACGGGTCAGTCACGTTGACTCATGCTGGCGTTTATCAAAGAACTAACACCGCGCCACTTATTCAGTATTTATGAGCGCTAAGACGGTAATGAAACTGAAGCTGATAAGGTCTTCTCTAGAGTTCACTTGCCTGAGAAGCGTCAATGAAGGACGTGAGTTGGTTGATTTGCTCCCTCGGCTGGACGGTGTTGAAAAACACGGAGGTCATACCTGACCCGCACACGGCTGACGACCGGGTGAATTCCATGCATCGGTGTCGGTATACGCGGGGGTCATCGTAAGGAATTTCTATTGGGAAACACGGGGCCGAGTATGTGCAGGACCTGCGAACATTAGATTAGCATACATTAAATGCAAAGCTGGGAGCGTTACGGCCGACTAATACGGTACTGAAAAATCAGGGTTGCATTACCGCCTATGAGTCACCGATTGCAACTTACTTAAGAAAGTCCGCGTTACTGCGTTAGGCCTATCATTAAAAAATCTACTGGTGCATTGCAGCCCAAAATGAAATAAATATATAAAAAGCTTGAAACTACTTATACGATTCAGATACAGGCCAGACAAACAAAAATAGATTACAAATACTATTTACCATAAAATATGCAGTAATAAAAATCTTCAAGTGCAACTTAACTTCAAACTGCCAGAAAATTAATACTAATAGGTGCAGTAAATGTACCTACGTATTTCTACAAAATTCGAGGTTTGTAGTAGGCTAATTGTACAAGTGCTGCACTTAAGTTTAATGCAGGTCAAATAAAACAAAGACACTTTGCCGGCAGTTGTGTCTGCTGCACAACAGAGCTCAGCGATACCGCACAATAAGTTTCGCACTTATGTCTTCGCTACTCAACGTTTGAAAAAATGCGATAATGTCAGGTGAGGTGACGCTAGAATTTCAGAAGTGCATTACATGTAATGTATAACTATGAATATTTTGGTCCCAAACACGATATTATTATTTTTGTTGTTATTATTATTAATTTACACTAGACTGACGACGTGGAAACGGAGAAACTCTATGAGGCTGACAAACCCTCACGCAACCAGCCCAGCGAGAGAAGAAAAAAGAAAGAGAAGATCCGAGAATAGCACTATGTACAGATCGTTTGAAGCTGCCAATACCCGCACCAGCAAAGACAGAGCCATCAAGACCATTCCAAACATCTACACACGATGGAAAAAAACGAACGAGAATACTGGCACGCATGACATCGTAACGATTCCAAAGCAAACTCATGAAGAGCACCAGTAAGCCCAGTATACCTCACCCGAACAAATGGCTCCGGAAGAAAATCCGAAAGTTAATGACTAGGACTATTATATACCTATTTCATACAGGAAGCAGACCCCACCAACTCTGCGACGATGCGCCATATCACAAGGTACGACACCATGCAGCATGAACTCACATCGACGAACCACTTTGTCAAGCAAACACAGATGACTATCAGCAGCAGAACCCCAGACTACGCAGCAGTATTCCAGAAAAGGGAGGACATAAGTAGTGTATAATGTACCGAGATACTCGCTCGTGACCTTTCACCCTCGCGACCTTGCGCGTGACCTTGACCTTCCGGTTTAGGACGGCCAATGCACTTTCGGTGTAGCGGGGGTTAGGGGGGGGCGCGAACCGAAAGTGGGCGGGGCCTAGGAAACCGGAAGCAGGCGGGGTCCAGTATTCAAAGGTCACTAGCGAGTATCTCGGTACATTATACACTACTGACATAGCGATTAAAGCAGCATCGTGTCAACTCTACCGAACCAAACACCCTCCAAGCACGTCTCATAAGACCAATTTTCTGCGATGCACGTGAGGCACCCGAACGTATGTGGGGCTCAAACGTCAACTTTGGATCAAAATGAACACCCAAGATTACCAAGTCGTCAACAGCAGGAAGTGACTAACCATCCTGTGTAAGTGTAAGGAATGGAGGTCTCACAGTGCGTGATCTAGACACGAGCATGGTCTTAGACTTACCCTCGGTTAGCCTCATCCCCCAACTAGAACACCAGGAATCAATCACGTCCAAATCATGCTGAATGGATTTTGAAACATCCAACCTATCACTAGGTTTATTGCAGACAGCCAGCAAAGTAACATCATCAGTGTAACCAACAAGTAAATTATTAACAAGATTATACAGGTTTGCTGTACGAGTATATACGATGAACAAAGAAGGGCCCAGAACACTACCCTGTGGGACACCAGATGTCACGTCCAAAAACTCACTCATTTTTCCATCAACAACTACACATTGACGTCTGTCAGATAAAAACTGACTAATTACTGCGAAAACTGAACCACCAATACCCATTAATCTCAGCTTATGGAGCAGCACGAGGTGATTCACGCGATGAAAAGCTGCACTGAAGTCAATCTGTTCCAAGCTGGCCTCATGACCCCCCATCAAGAGCCAGCTGCAACACATGAGAAATGTGAAGCAGAGCATCACAAGTTCCCAAGTCCTTACGAAAACCATACTGTGTTGGGGAGGAACACCTTACTTCTAAAGAAAGTGACCCAGCCTCGACGCAACCAACCTCTCATAAACTTTCGATAAAAACAGGTGTGATCGAGATGGGTCTATAGTCGGAGGATCGAGATGGGGCAGAGCCCTTGGGAAAAGGCTTCACATGAGCGACACGCCGGCATTCCAGTAAAGAGCCCAGCCGTAACATCCGATGGAACACAGAAGCAAGAGGGGCTGCGAGCACACCAGCCACCCTCCGAAGAAAGAGAGGAAACATGTGAATACTGTTCGACTCACCGCCGGCACTAACTGTATCTTACATACTACAGGCACTGTGTTCGACTCACCGCTGGCATTCAATGCCGTCAAGGAAGCTCTCAGTAGATATGGAGGGCAGCGCATGGTCCATGTCGTGGTCCAAGAACTGCCCCCACTGCATGAGCATGTGCGTGCACACCTCGTCCGTGCTGGCCGCCTCATTACTTAGGATTTTTGTCGAAACGAGGCGTGGACTGGGTTTAAAATAGCCGTAGTAGACCTTAGTTTTGGACCAACCTGAAGAGGTCACGTATACAGAGATTTTACAAGAGTTGCTCGTGCAGTGCATGCAACTAATGACAATGCTATACCTACCAAATTCAATGTTTCACTTCAGCAAACGACCCTTTCTTAAAATCTCAATCAAAATTTTCATCAGTGAAAGATGTGCTTTCGATCGGATTGTGTATTGGTAAAGTTAAGAGTTCTCGACTAAAGACATTTCACTGGCTTCTTTGTATAATAATGTTTTAGTATATTTGTAAAGAATATTTAATTTCACTAATGAAACCATTTTCAATATATAAGAAATGGCTCAAGCCGTGGTCTCCATTAAGAATACAGCAACCTAGATGCACGTTAGTTAATAGTTGTATTTCAGTTTTACCACCGTAGCCGCAACTCAGGCGATTCAACAGTGAAATTTAATTTTCATAATTATGTCATCAGTACGAATATTTTATCTCGGCATTCCTGCCGGAAGAACTCAATTTGGCTCAGTGCGCTACTACTGGCGGAAAAAAATGCAAAGAATCGTAAAAGACACGGGAGTGGACGGCTTTTTTTGTGGTCTTCCACGCGAGAGAGACTAGAGGTGTCCCGCGCACTAGGTCGGCTATCTCGATCGACAACTCATCTCACGGCACAGAATGGGAAAAGTAGAGAACCTACCTAACTTTACGAAACTAATCTAGTCAGCAGGAACTGTGGCAAATAGCAACATCTGCGGAGAAGGCACTCGGGGCTCTTGGGTGCGTGATGCCCAAATTATTGTGGCAACCTAAATGCACGTGGTTGATACTTATTTCAATAATTGATGGAGCAGGTAGTAGGACGTACCATACCTACAACATTATTGACGCTATTTCTATTAACAAAATGAGCCACGATCTATCAGCAAAAAAAAAAAAAAACAGCTTACCCACAGGACTGTTGAAGCCATTCTCATAGATAGGCGGAAGAATTCTCCGGAAGCCAATAAGAGAAGATCCCCACATGGGATTGTCCAGGTTGTTGCAGGTGCCGTCGATGGTGCGGTACTTGAGGTGGAAGCAC
>LQNS02278145.1:6385754-6400840 GCA_001587735.2 Parhyale hawaiensis
GTGGCCCCCCACACGGGAGCAGATAGGAGTCCCATGGGATGGGTCGCTTACCACCATTCGGCGGCCCACCTCGCGGAACAGAAGGGGAAATATAGAGAACCTACCTAACTCTACAAAACTATCCTTCTCAGCAGGAACTGCGGCCAGATGCTACATCCTCTGCGGAGAAGGCACTCGGGACCCTTGGGTGCGTGATGCCCAAACATATTGTGGCAGGGAAAGGGCCGGCCAGAATATGCCCCTGAGGGCCGACTACCTCTTAATAAAATACAAAAATTAGCACCTGAGGCAGCTACTACGGCCTGTTGTTTGCAGCTAAGGCCGTTCCCATGCAGTTTGTTAAGCAGATATAGGATTCGTCTAATAATCTCTGCATACATGCTGTGTATATTCGAGACAGTGTAAGGGCGTGCATTAATTAATTTTTCGCATCGTTGGTTGTTAGCAATGTAGACGTCGATTCAGCTATCCTACAATTACATTTTTGACGAGAAAAATGATTTGTTCCGGGAACTGCACAAAGTGCAGCCATCGGTGTATTTTGTAAAACTATTGCTATGAACTGTAGGTTTCCAGGATAGGAAAATGTGAAGTTCTAGAAAATCCGTGTAGCGGAACAACAAAGACAGGACGACCGCATAGCGGGAAATCACGATACCTGCAAGCTTACAAGTAACAGTTCGCGGGTAGTTGCTGGACTGAATTACTTTCAGCACCACAAGTAATATACACAAGCAAGAGATATGTACTGGTAAAGTATAAATCATTACCCGTAACAGTGAGCGTAGCTCTGGCAGAGTCATATCCTTCATCGTTCTGGGCACTGCACTCGTACTGCCCAGCGTCGGTTGACGAGACGTTATAGACCAGCAACGAGCCGTCGTCCTCCACTCTGCAGGGACGTGCATACGAGTAACATATTGATTAGAAATGACTTACAAGAAGTTCTCGTGATGATTCATGTCATATTTTACATTTTTCAATTTAGAATTTTGTGTCGATAGCCTGACACCGCAGTGCCTCTCTCAGTAGTGCGCCCTGCACAAGTTGGCACGCTGCTGCGACATTCTTGTGATCATTAGATAAGTGAATTGCTGAAGTATTATACTTAAAGAGTAGCACTTCAAAACCTAAGACTGTAATTGAATGATATTGATAATAAATAGAAGGCTGACTAGCCGAGAGAATAACGGCTGCGTTCCATCGTATGAAAGTTCCTTCGTTGTGGCCAAAAGCCTACGGTGCCCATCAACAGTGTTCCTAAAACCGATACAACCTATGGTTAATGGCTCAAAGTGTGTGTCATTTCCCTAACCGGGAAATGAAGTATCTACTTCGAGAAATTGCCCACAGGGAGGTGAAAAGGGACTAGGACCTATGCTACATATCCATAACGATAAATACATTATCGTCCAAGCAAATATTATAACTGAGAGCTGCCATGAGCATTACCTGTAGTGGTCCGAGTCGACCATGACGTAGCCGTCCTTCCTCCAGATGACGGTAGGGCGCGGCAGGCCTTCAGCGATGCAGCGCAGCCTCACCTGCGGCTGCCCTTTCACGGCTGTCTTGTTTATGGGTCGGTCCATGATGACAGGCGCCAGCTGAGGAGCAATTGTTTCTATCAGATTCCTGATATCGACAGTGACTACATAAATGGCAGAATCTGTTACTATGAAGGTTGCTGTGAGCAACGAATCGCTTGCGCTTTGAGCCGCAATCTTCGAACTTTAGGTTTGGAAATACGAGCGTTAGTTGGTAGCGCGCGCAAGCCTCATGCCGGTCGCCAGTGGACGAATGGGTTACAAGCAGGGTCGTCGTAGGACGGACGAATGAGATTGCTAATACGAGGATATATTGTAGTGGGTATTGGGTCAGGTGCTGTACCCTACATCATGCTGCATAATAATATGGGGCTTTCTATGATTCCTAAAAGTTTTTCTTCGTTTGCTCCAGACACAAAAATACTTACTGCTGCACGATTCGTACAATAAGGGAGTTGCAGCAGCTTCAGAGGGCAAGATCTAGGCTCGACAAAAAGTAAGCATACACCTTATATGATGTGCAGCTATCATGCAAGTCTGTAAGTTCAATGGCTAGTTGGATTCATATTTAGAAACACTGCACATAAAAGAACAGCGATCAAATCCGCTGACGAGATAATTCACTATTGGTTCTCCCATAGGTCAGAATTATTATGTTCTACAACTACACGGAGGAACACCGGGGAGCTATCAGGGTTGCAGAGTCGGAGTGGGACCTTGTGGGGGCCAGGAGTCGGAGTTTCTGCCTAGCTGGGCCCAGTAGTTAGAGTTCGAGTCGGACTTGGTTCATTCGACCCGGTAAGTACCTAGCCTGTGTAACGATATGTAACCCGGACCTAATCAGATAATGAAATATCTACTTAAGTACATAGTTCTAAATATACTATGCACGAGTAACGACAATGAAGACTTGAAAAGAAAGACGCAAGGGCGAATGTGAAGGTTGACATGCTAGGATACACATGAGGAATAGTTAGGGTTCAGCGGCCATGTACAATAGCACATGTACAGCACCTGAGCATATTTGACAGCTCAGAGGATGTCAAGAGCATTAAGTACTTATACGCAGACCTAGCGATCTTCATAAAAGAGAATTAGCTACGAATTAAATCATCTCGCTTAATTTTTTATTCATAACTGCATCACATACATAAAAAACTGAATAGAAAAACAGTGTACTAACTTCTCGAGTATAAGCTAGCAGTGTAGTAAGGAAAATATGTAGATGCTACGCCAATACGCGCATGCCGACGCTGTGAGAATAGTCTCCTCGCAGTGCACCCCAGAAGCAAATGCTAAAGCACCAGCATTAACGTTTGCTATGGGATGCATACAGTTTTACGGAAAACAATACTTCTTGGTGTTGTGCTCTATAGCGTACTGCGGCATAGTCTACAGAAAGAAATGAATTTATACTTTAGTGTTCCAAGCGATGTCACCAAAACATGAGAGCAAACTTGCTCGTAGGAAAGTGTGGTCAGTCTATGTACTTTCCAGCATATCGTTTAGGCTTGTGAAGGAATAGGTGATCGTCAACACTCACCACATCGCGGACTGTCAGCGTAGCAGAATCTTGTTCAAATGTTTCCCCATTTTCTGCCCTGCAGGAGTACTCTCCCTCGTATGCCTTCTGCACGTTGAGCAGGCGCAGCGCTTCTCCTGAAGACAAGCATGAAGTTTAATGGCAAGCCTCTGCTATACAGGTATATATAGTTATCTCTATTTAAATTTGGGCTTATTAATCACTACAACTGTCAGCTGAGTAGAGCATGTACCATAAAAAACTGGCCGAAAATAAATGCTTAGAACTAAAAAAATAACTGATTTAAAATGATAGAACAAAATCAACTGAGAGGATATAATTATTTTCAGCTTCGACCGCATTTTAACTTCTGACAAGACTTCAAAATGACCGCCGGTGCTTAACATTTTGGTGCCCAAGACAGCGGTAATTGTTTTAACACTGCTAACTAGTATACAAGTTGGTCAAATCAAAAATGCAAATTTTTCTGAAAAGGTGCCAGCGACGGTTGTGAATTAAGCAAACTAGGCTGACCGAAGTAGAGAAACGAAAGAAAACTTCAGGACACACATTTTTTTGGGGGTTCTCTTGTTTCACTTTTTATGTGAAGTGGTCGTTGAGTTAGAAGAGTTTTAGTTAGACCAGTGTTCTTCTATGTCAGCCTCGGGCATCTTGAGCAAAATAAACTAACGTACGGAGAGGAACACCGTGTATTGGAACAGCAAGCAGGGGAGGAAGGGCAAGGGGACATCAAAGACTGCAAACGAGATCAGGGAAGGAAGAAGCAACATGGTACAATAAATATTCCGGGAAGGAATGACTACGTCCGCCAGCGTCACACAGCCAGCAGACGAGCGTATAGCTCTTGGCGGGCTGCAGATAGGCCGCCCACAGAACATATTATATGGTGGGAAAGAATAGACTGCTCAATTTGTGTTGTACTGCGCTCGAGCTAGTGCATAGATGTGAAACTGAGATTAGAACACAAAAACTATCTAGCAAGCTAACGCAAAATAAATCCAATAATTTTTTGGAAAGAAATGAAAACTCTGAAACCGAAAGTCCACACCGTCGCACAGTCAGTGAATGGAGTCACAGGGGAAGGTCACATAGCGGATTTTGCAAAACTCGTTACTCCGGTAATATGTACTATTCTGCAGATGAAAATCATAGAGGTTTCTTTAACGGGCTCCTGGCTTCCTCTAATGAAGAGTGCCCCGTATCTGAAGTCGATATTTGGCAAGCGCTAAAAAGGTTGAAGAATAACAAAGCGTCCGGTGCTGATCATATGCCAACTGAAGCCTCTTCGAGGCTCGTAACGCTCTTTGCATTTTTCCTCACCAGGTGTTTTACTTTGGGTATCCTACCAAGTGACTTGATGAGGGTTATAATATCATCAACTGTAAAAAAGAAATCAAACTGTGTGATTGATCGGCGGCCTATAGCAGAGGCTACATCTCCTTCGAAAGTGGTAGAACTATTGTTTGAGATACGACTGTCACCGTTTATGTTGACAGTAGGTAACCTATATGGCTTCAAAGCCCAACATATGGAACTGAAATGGATATATAGCATTTACACTCAAACAGGTCATAAATCATTCCCTTGACAGTGGCTCTCTCTCCTACATAGCTGTGCTGCTGACCGAGTTCACAATTACTCTCTATTTACAGTAAGTGTATGTTTGAGAAATAAATACACCCTTGTATTGTTAGGTCGCTAAAGTTTCGGTTTCAGACTCAGAAATGCCTTGTGAAATGGGCAGCGGCAATGTCATCAGCGTTTGTTATGCCTAACAGGAAACGAGAAGGAGGGTTACTCTACCCAATTCTCGTTAATGTCATCATTGATAGCATCCACACACAATTGAACGCAGCTGTGGTGGAGTGCCATATATATTAATAGCAATGCAGTAAATGCGCTCAGTTGATGATGACATGGTCGTTGCCTCTCCCCATTCCAGTGGGCTGCAAAACTGCTCTCAATTTGCGAAAACGACGATAGGTATTGAATATAAAACTGTTAAAACCGCCTGCATGTACGTTAAACTTAGGAAAAGCACCTGCCCACCGATCGAGTCACTCGTCTATTTGACGTCGATGTCACTTATGTAAACAGTTTCTCTTACGTGAGTCATACAATCCCCAAGGATTGTCGTGATAATCAGCATATAGAGAAAGAAACACGAAAGCTCCACGTAGTATGTAGCATACTAATAAGGAAGTTTAGACACTGCTCGCAGCAGGTAAAATACCAGCTATTTTGGAGCTATTGCTATCCCCTTTACTGTAAGTCGCTTTGGTCGAACTTAAGTAGAAGTCTATCGGACACCAACGTGTTGCCTATAATAGTATATTTTGCGGACTGAAGGATGTGCCGAGGTGAACTAGTGCAGATATGATATTTGCTCGAAAGTATACTGACTGCCTCAAAGTCAGGACAAGGAAATGCGCTCTCAGCCTCTAACTGAGCATAGAAAAGTGTGGTAACGCAAGGTGATCCGTATTGGTTCAGGCTACAAACTATCTAACATTTACAGTCGAGGGAAGCGCATACTATTATCAAACAGGCACCCAACATTGGGCCGCAACGCTGGGTACAGTAGTTTGTAGTGATTGTAATACCCTATCTTTGTATCTAATGGAACTCGAGCAATAAGCCTGCCTTACGCCCTTGTACCATTGAAGAACTATCTAGAGCTCAGGGCCGCGACTTTACACAAGGCACATAAAAACAAAACAGTAATCCCAACCTTATGGCGTATGATCCATTCAAAATGTATATCACAAAGGGTAATAGCAGTCAAAGTAATTTTAAGTTGATAGGCCATTTTTCAGTTGGTTCTATTGTAGCATATGAATAGAAACAAACTTTCATTTTGCCATTTTCATGCATTGACGACGATACGATTGCATTACGTTTACATTATTCCAAATCAACACAGCCGCCATATTTTTCATACAACAGCACCAGGTCGATGATCTTGATAATGTAACACAGATGTGTCATTTATACGGATGACATACTGTGCCGTCGATTGGCTGGGTGAAGTCGAGCTAAGCCAAGTTCACTGGGCTTAACCCGTCTGGAACTTGAGAAGAGAACTTTTTTCTGCCACCCTAAATTCAGTTTCAGGCATTAACCTTAATCTGTTGCGCCTGAGGAGACCGAAAACTTAACCCTGCTCCGTAAATTAGGGTTGTCAGGGGTTTCGAGTGTAATTGGATTGCGTTATTGACTTATTGCAACACCTGCGCAGTAATTCGTGTGACAATAGCAACACTAACGTGTAAAGTTCTTGGCAATCCCAGCTCGCTGAGCCTTGCCAAACTCAAATACGCCGCGCCAAACGATAGCGTCTATAGCAACTGGCTCCATTGGGGGCGTATATGAACTTACGGACCCCCTGTTGGTTCACGCATGGACCCCTAGTGGTTCATGATGTATGAAGCTTCTGTAGCAATGTTACATTGTTTTTATGATGATAAAAATTACAGAATATTCTAAGGTTATAAAAGGAAAATTTTAAGTTTAAATAGCTTATATATAATAACCTTTTGCCTGCATTTATTGAAATTGAAAAATTTTAACCTTGGTATAGCTACCCCTAAATGCTTTTGTTCGATCACACAAACTTAGATTTCTTTTTTCAAAAACTATGAAAAGAGCATATTCAAATAGTGATTTAGGGCGAGTCAAAATGAATTCAAGAGAGTTTAAGGTGAAAACTCGCTATATGTGAACAACGGGTTAACCTGGGATGTCACGTGACTGTCACTTGAGTAATTATATGTTTGGCGTATGTTGTTATGTCTCTGCCGTTCTGCATTAACTGAGAAGCAATAGCCTGGAAACCATTGACATCTACAATACCTACTCATTTAGTAGGTAATATACTAAGTTGATGCCATTTTAATGNGTATCTCAGGGCAATTTCACAGGGGGGGGGGGATCTGTAGAAAACTGAACGTTGGGAACCATTGGCCTACACTATTTCTTCCGATCTGGATCACTTGGACGCACTTGCTAGTTCAGCAACATATCTACTCTTTGCATAAGGAGTGTGAACAGTACCTCCAATGGCGATGGAGACATCAGGAGAAGGCCCGAGCGTGCGGCCGTTCCGGAGCCATTTGATGTCCGGCACCGGCAGGCCGAAGGCCTCACACGTGAAGTGCGCGGCGTGTCCCACCGTCACCGTCTGATCCTGAGGCCTGGTGATCAGCCGCACCGGAGCTGCACGTGTGGTGACATCAAACATCTTATCAATGAGTTCGTGTCATGAGAGCAATAGGTAGCGGATATGCAACTGATGGGTGCTACTACATACTGCGAGCCAGACAAATTTAACAGAATTAAATTGAAGAGAGTTTGGGTGCACATTCCTTACTCCAGAGGCGTGTTGTAATCACAACCCAATTGGGCTGTCGCAACCTGAAAAACGGGAACCCAATACGCAGAGTGCATCTATCGACGGCTGGTGTAGCCCTGTGTTGACTGTAACTTCATATACAGAGCAAGGAGTAGGTATACTGTCTTATTTACTCCGAGTTACGGAGTTTATTCGTTGTTCACATGGATAATTGTTGTTTTCTTTATTAGAGCCTGACGTTTCTGATCGGTCACTCGCGTCACATTAGCTTGCGTCGCAATTGTCGTGACCCTTCTTCGGGTTATGATTACAACGTGATTTCTGGGCGGCGGGGTCACCAGTCCAGCACATGTAACAAACTAGAGCACTCTGAGAGCGCATACCTCCGCCAAGTGAGCCAACGGTAGCAAAGATTCAAATTGGCTCTGAAACCATAATTTTCTTTGCATAAACTCCAAAATCTAATCATTTGTGCCTTTTTACATTAATAACAGCTTGTTCAANCAGCTTGTTCAATTTTTTTGAAGATTCGTTCATAACTTTTTGAGTTATACTGTTAACAAACGTTATGACAAATATGAGTCAAACATAAAAAGGAACCAACCGATCTGCACCAAAATTTGATCATTTATGTCTTTTACCATTACTAACAATTCCTATAAATTTCATGAAGATCCATTCATTACTTTTTGAGTTATTGTGCTAACAAGCATAAAATTTGAAACAGTCACAAACGAACGAACAAACAAACGGACCATTACCAAAAGTTGGTCATTTACTCTTTGTTATGTACCTAAAAACTCATGTCAATTTCATCAAAATCCATCCATAACTTTTTGAGTTATGGCATCGAGAAAAATGACGCAGACAAACAAACAAACAAACAAACGGATGAACATATCTTCACCAAAAGTTAATCGTCTGTTTCTCCTAACATACCTAAAAATCCCTGTAAATTTATCCAAATCGGTTCATAACTTTTTGAGTTATCTTGGTGACAGACAAACAAACAGACAAACAGCCAGACAGACAAACTGCCAGACAAACAGACAGACAGACAAACCGACAAACAGACAGACAAACACGACGAAAACATAACCTCCTTGGCGGAGGTAATAACCCAGAGATTCATACGCTCACCCTTTATAAAGGTGGAGACATCTGAGCTTACCCTACTTAGATTAGATTAGATAGGCGGCAGGAGATAAATCAATGGGCCCATTCCCAAAGAGACACCAGAACTTACGCCCCGGCCCTCTATGAACTATTGCCATTATGTTAGAAGGATATAGAGGACTGGGGAAACGAGAAGAGGAAAAAGGAAGAAGTCAGAAAAGGAAGAAGTCAGAAAAAAAGAAAAAAAAGAAATGGGAGAAGAATCTCAGCCAAAGAGATGATCATGAATGCACGCAAGCATTATCGACAGCCGCTCATATGCGGAGCTTAATGATGTAAATAGAGCGGAAGTGAGAAGACGGATTAAGATGGCCTGGGAAGCTTAGGCGGTTTAGAGCTGGCGACTCGTGGAGGAGGGGTTCTTAGCTGTGGAGGATGTCTCTCCCAATGTATGTCAAGACTATTTTTAAACGAGCTGACTGACTCCGCAACAAAAACGTCGGAAGGGAGTCTATTCCAAATGCTGGCTATGAAAAAGGGAAAGAACTGCTGACTAAAGGTTGTTCTCCGAGCTTTATGCTCGAGTTTTTGACCGTTGTTCCGCAAGCGATCGTCAAGGTCTCTTTCAAAGAGACCCGTTATAGGTACGTCGTTGAAGCCGTTGTCCGAGAGAATTTCTGAACGGTAGAATAGCAGCGGTTGGAGCAATTTGTTGTCCTGGGTACTATATATCTTGTCTCGTAGAACAAGCCTCCTTAGACAAAACACAAACGAACTTTCTTAACTTTCAGGAGAGTAAGAAAAACGGCGAACATTCTACCGAACAGATAATAATGTGGAGGAAGGCTTTGTCAGCCTACTGCTGCCCAGCTCAAACTTGTAGAAAAAAAAATTATCGTAAAGTTATAGCAAAATTACATCGCGAAGGAAAAAGTTGTGTTTGTATCACACCAGTTAACTATAATCCGGCTTCAGATTTTGTTTGATCTAGACTTACAACATTCTTACCCAAGATTAGTTACAATTTTTCTAACACTACCTGTAATACAATTCTTCAACTAACTTAAACTGATCATAACTAACCCATCTCATAATAACTAAGTCAACTGCTAATACCGAAATTCACTGAGCCTTACATATAGTAGCCCAACCTCACTGGTTATAAGCTAACTACAGCACTCTGAGAGCGTATACCTCCGCCAAGCAAGTCATGGTAACGACAAAATAAAATTATTTTGAAACCATGATTTTCCTCGTATCAACACTAAAATCTAATCATTTGTGTCTTTCAAAAGTTTAAAGAGCTTCTGTAATTTTCTTGAAGATCTGTCCATAACTTCTTTAAATATGCTGCTAACAAACATTTTGACAAACATTAATCAAACACACAAACGGACCAACCGATCATCACCAAAATTTAATCAATAACTTCTTTTAACATTACTAACAATTCCTGTGAATTTCATAAAGATCCATTCACAACTTTTTCAGTTATTGTACTAGCAAGCATAAAATAAATAAAACGCAGCAACACATAAAACAAACGAACAACACATCACCACAAGAATTTGGTCATTTACTCTGCGTAATATACCCAACAACTAATGCAAGTTTCATAAAATCCGTCCATAACTTTTTGAGTTAGGGCAACAAGAAAAATGAGGCATACAAACAAGCAAACAAACACACGGATGGATGGATCTTCACAAGAGTTAAACCTCTGTTCCTCCAAACATACCTAACGTAAGCTCCGCTTATAACTATTCGAGTTATTTTGGTAGCAGACAAGCAGACAGACAAACAAACACAGCAGACAGACAAACACGACAAAAACATAACCTCCTCGACGGAGGTAATTAAAATAGAGCTGGTGGGCAGGTCATGTTACTGGAGAGAGCGTCTAGGCCTCCTAAAGTACAGGCCTGGGTCTGGGCCTCGAAAATGGTCCGATTTCGTACAGTCCCTCGAAAAATCATTAGACGAAGCCTGATATTTCTGTATCTCTTTCTACATATTTTGGACATGTCTGGGTAGAAATTTTGATTTAAGCTACTTACAAGATAGAAAATTACGACAGTTTGAGTTTTCTATGTAAACGAGCCTAAAATATGTAGAGCGTGCGACAGAAATGTCTCGCAGCGTCCAAGAATTTGTCGACGGACTGCACTATGCTTCCGCGCCCAAGAATTCCATTCTGTCCTGGGAATGGTACATCTCACTACAGTGAGGTGATAATATGCAATAAATTACGAGCTGGGTAAACAATATTTGAAGCTAGCCTCTCAGCAGCATCTGTCGTTACAAGCTATATACCTGGCCAACATTGCTGAGGTTTCAACTGGTACTTTTCTTACGATCCCTGAACTGATTATATTACTCCAACAAGTTACTAGTCTTGTGAGAAAATTCATTTCGGCCCAGCGTTTTATGATTAATCTAGCAACGCCAGGGTGACACTTTACTCACGTTTCAAATAGCCATATCCGTATGAAAAGTGATGTACATATTATCAGAAGAACAAAGGGTTAGGGTTATTAATTCCCTCTAAGCAAAAGCTGTATTACCTCAGTTTTTTTTTTCGTAGAAATGCCGAGGGCAAGACCGCAAGAGCACTTGCAACTATATAGCACGGCCTGGTTAAGACAACGGCGGAGACCACCTACCCGTGACCCTGAGCGCAGCAGAGGCGGTGGCCTGACCCAGAGCACTGCGCGCCTGGCAGGTGTAGACGCCCTGGTGCTGCTCCTCGATCGCACCAAACACCAGCGAGTTGTTCACGTGCACCTGGTGACAGTGAGGGGGTGAGCACAGGCCGATCTTAAAGTAAGCATTCTTTCTAACAGTCTGCACTTGACTCAATTTACAAGGATTAAAAAAAATGGCAGTTACAAGTTGAGTACCATGGATTACGATTTTTACATTGAATAGTTTAATCTTCCGTTTCTTCCGACCCTGCAACAAAGATAAAGGAAAAAATAAGGGACATATACCATGATGACAGAAACGTAGAATTCATGGACGAAGGTATTGCCTTCATCACAAGATCAATACGCATGGGAACAGCAAGTCGGGAAAGCAGAAGAAGAACAGAACAAAGCACCATCAGCAGGAGTATAGAAGTGAAAGGAAGTGAAACGAGCAGGATGGAAGTACGTCCCGAAAGCCTGGCTAGGCAACATACAAGGTTCCTCTGAGATCGCTGCTCCTCAAAAGATAGAATGGGTGCGACTACCATTCATCACTAGCTCCTCTAAAGTAAGAAAGAACAGTACGTGCAAATCAGAATTTCCCTACTAAAGATGGTTGATCATTGTTTTTTTAGCTTTTGCAAAAGTACCGCTCAGGGGGCATAGGATGGGCCATGGGACATAGGGTTAGGTTAGTTAGGTTCGCCCATCCATGTTATGGGGCTTGGCGACCCCCGAGGGATCGCTTAGGTTACCTTAGCCATTAGCTAGGCCTTCGGGACGTCTATCTTACGTGCCCACTTTGCTTCCTTCCAGTTTCATACTCCTACTTGCTCATGCTTCATTCTAATCTTCCTCTTCTTTCCTGACTTGCTGTTCCCATGGGCGTTTATCCTGCGTGGGAACACCTTCATGCATGGGTTCCCCATTTCTATCGTCATACCATGTGTCCCTTGATTCTTCCTCTGTTAGATCGCCGTTGTTGTGGAAACGGAGGCTTAAAATATTCAATATAATAATAATCTTGCAAAAGTAAATAGAGTGGTCACTAAAAGAAAACCCTGAATAACAAAAAATAATTTAGACACGCCTTTTAATTTTATCTCATTTTTTCTTCATTGCACTTGCTTGAAATTTGCGTATTTAAAGGGCTCGAGTCATGGTAAAGCTCTAGTGCACGGGTTCCCAACCAGGGGTTCGCACCCCTGAGGCAGGTGAAATGACTTATTAGAGAGTGCGATATCTTGGATTATTTTCATGCCATTTAAAAATGAAGTCAAATCAATATGTTGTACAAATGCGGAATAACTTTCGTGCTTTATATGCACATGAGTTATTAATTTTCTAGGGGGTGTGAAAAGAGAATCTATGGAAGGTTCCCAGGGGTGCCGCGGATAGGGAAGGTTTAGAACTGATGTCTTAGGAGAACCAAACATTTTGATGACCAGCTCTCGAAAAGATGTCACTTGTACATGCTTGCCCAGACTGCCATTTCCACAATTAATAATGGCTCAATTCGATTTCTTCAAACGCCAATTTCTTCCTTTTTGCATCATATCGATGCATGAAAACTTCCATTGATCTCCCTCTTCCAATGTTTTTTTTTTTTGCATAAGCAATCATATTTATGAGCACTTCTCGAAAAAATGTCATTTCTACATGTTGCTTGTCCAGCCTGTCATTCCCATAATTATAGCTCAATTCTTTTTATTCAAACCCTAGTATCACTTTTTTTCGCATAATCGCAGTGTACAAACGTTAAGTAAAAATTTTGCTCCATCTAAGTAATTTACAATAGATCAACGTCTCGTTTTTAGGCATAATTTCATGTTCGAATAGGTTTGATAGTGAGATCGCATATTAATTTTTCTTATTCATGCAGAGTGAAATTTACTACTCGTTTCAAGTTGTATGCACTTCAGAGAAATATAAATTTTGAGACGCCTCCCACAGAACACGTTAGGCAATCCAAACAATGCTTAATGAGAAGACCTACTCAAAAAACAGCCCTTTGGCATCTACACACAACTTGCTAACATAACAGACAACAGACACTGAGCTTCAGCGAGCGAAGCTCGGGCAGCTGGCGGCCATACAAAATTGTCGCACCAGCACCCGCTGTCGCCCGGCTTACTATATTATTATATTGGTAAGTCACAACCCTACTTTACTTGATACTTTACTCCGAGAGATATCAAGAACAGTAAAGTGAAAGCTTTCAAGTGTGTCTCGTATGAACCCGGCTGAAGAGGGCAGAGATCAAGTTTATGGCTGTTGGGTCAGAAGGACTAAGTGTATTCGTTCTGAGACAAGCACCGGTAAAATGGACAGTAAAGTCGATGAAGTGTACAACTAGCGAGGGAAGAATAAGTACCCTCAGAACGTGGCGCACTTGGGAAGGGGGTTCCTTCGTCTTAAAAATAGAAGCTCTTGGAAATATGGTGGAATTGACAGTCTCAGCCAGAGAGCATCTCAACCAATAAAAATCAGCAGTACCCTTGTATAAGAGGTATTTTCGAAGAGGGTTAACTTATAAAACTTTAGTACGTATTGGTAGCAGGTCGTCTTGAGGAAGCGCTCGCTTGTTGACTCCTCAGACTGACGGATAATTATCTAAAGAAGGACACATCTTTTAGAGGAAACACTCGGATTAGATGACGTGATGCGAGGGCTGAGTCCGATCTGTCGAAGGTGCAGCCCTGTCCTTTAGAGAGTCAATTCACGCCTGAGGTACGGCGCGAAATCCGTCCTTAGGTTCGCGCCATAAAAATTCCGATTATTCCATAACACTAACATGTGAAGTTTTCGACGGGGCGAAGATTTTGGAAAGACCGGGGCGACCAAAAATCAGGTAGCTGGTGCCGGGGTGACCAAAAATCAAGTAACCGGGGCTGGGGTGACCAAAACCAATTATCCGGTGCCGGCAGTTTCTTGCAGTGACAGTAGTTTAAGACAGCATATTGATATGATATTGGTTAATCGTCGCTCATAAGGAATCAGTTTAGGCTACACGATAATAAACTTAGGGTCTTAAGTGTTTTCCCTCACCTAAAAAAAAAAACAGCTGCCAAACCCCCGGTTTTCACAGTTTGAAAAGCGGGGTTGAGCAATTTTCGATAAACCGGGGACAGGGGGGGGGGTGAAAAAGGCCGGGGTTTGCCGGGGCCATGGCCCCGGTCGGTCCCTACCATTGTGATGATGATTAGGCTAAAATTGCTCCTCTCACCAGCGTTGTGGCTCCAAGTTGCAGGATCCCTCCCTCCTTGTTCCACACAACATCAGGGACGGGGTATCCTGTGACGTTGCACGGCAGCTCTACCCACTCCCCAAGCGTTACGTTGCGATTCTGAGGTTCTTCGATGATGACGGGAGGACCTGTAAGCAAGTAACAAGCAACTTGGAAACTTGATATCATTACGGTCAAGAAATCAAATTTTGATAGCAAACATCAACTAAATGACAGAAGTATGCCTTGGACTTCTCACATGCATTGCTAATATCACCATACAAAGGAGACGAGATACTATACCTAGCTTTCATATTCTAAGCCCATCTGGAGCCCAGTCATCTATTGCGTCACAACTCCCCTGTCACGACACTGCAATGCTAAAGCAGGCTACGGCGCTGGGGGCCTATGGTCTAGCTTTGCTGTTGTGTTTTTCTAATTACCTCCGCCAAGGAGGTTATGTTTTCGTCGTGTTTGTCTGTCTGTCTGTTTGTCTCTTTGTCTGTTTGTCTGTCACCAGGATAACTCAAAAAGTTATGAACCGATTTAGATGAAATTTACAGGGATTGTTAGGTATGTTGGGAGGAACAGATGATTAACTTTTGGTGAAGATATGTCC
>LQNS02278145.1:6401002-6415464 GCA_001587735.2 Parhyale hawaiensis
CACAAATGATCAGATTTTGGAGTTTATGCAAAGAAAATTATGGTTTCAGAGCCAATTTGAATTTTTGCTACCGTTGGCTCACTTGGCGGAGGTATGCGCTCTCAGAGTGCTCTAGTTCTCTTTGTTCTCCTATTGTTTGACTTTAATGTATTTTTCTTCTCATTAATTCAACTAAATAAAAACATTATTAAAATTACTGTCGTATATCTATATGTTTATACGAGGGTCGTTCTAAAATTAATGCCTCCTATTTTTTTAAATAAAAATGTTAAAGAGCTGCGAAGACGGAAGTTGCATCATTAAAACGAGCCACCTTTTGTGCTCCAGACTTCATTTTTCCTTACAGTCACCACCATTCTCAATGCACTTTTGCCAGCGATGAACGAGAGCCTTGATAGACATCCGTCGGCGGTCCTTTTGCTCTTGCGCGAGTATTGGCGGAACCCACCTAGCGCACTCTTTGCTGTATCCTAGGGATGATAACATCGTTTCCAGTGCGCTGACACCCACATCCAACTCTACACACTTTTCATTTACCGTTATCTGCCGATCGATGCGGATGAGTTGATCGAGGCACACTTTGTTTTCCGGGGTGATGGCTGTGCCTAGGCGTCCGGAGCGCACTTTGTCACCTCATATCTCTGTCGCCACTCGGAAATCAACGAACGCATTTCCTAACGGTGCTCACATAAATTGCATAGGCTTCGTTAGCGTTCATCGGGACACGGTGAATGTTGACTGGTTCGATTTTTTCTGCATAGAGAAATTTAATGACGCATCTCTGCTTCAGATGCAAGTCCATGACAGGGCTTGCTTTCTTAGAATGTCATACCGCCAATATCTGCAACAGAGATGAAACTTTCAGGTCATGAGTGCATAGTTCAGTCATCATGACAATGCAGTTTACAATCCCTTCGGGCGGAGTAAAAAATGAGAGGCATTACTCTTGGAACGGCCCTCGTATGTTTATATATTTCTATGTTTCGTGTCACGTTCTTAACGAAACAGATAAGGGAAAAATAGGTCAGGCTGCAGATTTTGTAACGAAACAGATAGGCGAAAAATAGGACAAGTTGCAGATTTTGCAACGAAGTTATGGTTTCAAGGAGATAAATGACTAGGTTGCAGAAGATGGCAAAAGTGGGATCCTTATTCCTTTATCTCGATTTACTTCTTGATTGAAACACTTCTTCAAATCGAAATAATAACGATAGAACAGCTAATTTTATCGCTGCCATGAACTCTGATTTTTATAACTCTCTACATAGATCGAAAGAGATGTTTGCTCTCAGTTCATGACATATAAATTCAGTACATGATCAATGAAGCACAGACAAAGCGTGATTTTTCACAGGGGCAGTCGACACAATTAATTTTTCCAGCTTATTCACTTCCTTTGGCGGAATAGTTTTCTCTTCGATAGAAAAACTTCGATATACTGAAGGCTTATACATCATTCGGTAGATAGGATAAGCGGCTGGGAATTTAATCAAATTGAGTACTGCCTTGCTGCTTGCTCATCTTAATTGTTTTCCGCATGTCATATCTGGCGGAGGACAATTGTGCTGAGATGAATTGAAAGAGACAGCACTTACCTCTTGAGACAATTTGAGTGGGCCATTGTAGGGTAGCCTCCAGAAGCATATCAGTAACAAAAGCATGTTAAATGAAAATGGGTCTTCACAAATTCCTCGCTGTCATTTTTAACAGCGCGGGTACACTAGTCTATAGTATTCATGCAGTCGAGAACGTTTTATTAACGTGTTCGGAGCAATGAAGTTTTCAAGCAGACCATAAGCATTACTGTACAGGTAAAATATAGGTGGTCATAATCCTGCCTACAAGCCGGTATGACCAGTAGTACTCTACACAAACAATTGCTTAGATGGTTACATGGTCAGTTACCTATAGGTACTTTTTTATAATTTCCTAATATCCTAGTTACCTAAAGTAGTGCTAACATAGTTCCCTCGAATGGTTGTGCTGTTGAATGCGGTTGTATAATAATGACAATAAAAGTGAAAACGGATGAAAATAATACGCATAATACACGTAAGGTACCTAGAACGCATAGGATCGATAACAATTCAGCTGAAAAAAGAGAAAATTATTTTGTACTTAAGCGATTATCACACACACAGGCTATGTGCCTTTTTTTTTCTTAGTAACGTCAAAGAAGAGAGGAGCTCAAAAAAGGAGAAAGTGGTCGAGAAAAGGCAGAAAGCGTCACTGCCCAATGATCGTCTGAACCGGGCTTAAGACATGTGGAGCTGGTGGGCAGGTCATATCACTGGAGAGGCTGTCTTGAACCAACCAAACTCACTATTGGGTGTCTGCGTGTGTAGACTTTGATATCGCTGAATTAGCTACATTCGTGTTTTGTTTTCTCTTGAAGTATTAGCTTTTCTTCACTCGCTCTTATATCATTATATATAACACAGAATGTTACTGTGAATCATAGACTAAGCACAGATGTTGCTCAGCACTGTCAGCAGGGAAACATTTGCATGGTTAGATCAATGTACTATAATTTTTTCTCTACGCCGAGAGTAGCGAAGGATCTCTCATCTCCTCCCAGCACCAAGTATTTCTGCTAGTTATCCAGTAATAAATAATATGATACAAACGTTGACTTCTCGAACACTTTCCCCCTGTCTATGTCGAGTGAGGATACAAGATTAGGTGAAAATAACACAGGACGTGACGATACATCGCCAACAAAAGATTCAGGTGACACGTTACTCACTCTGCTCTAGACGCTGGGTCATAGAGACTCTAGCTGGGCGAGACACCGCCTCCCCCATCTCGTTGGTAGCCCGGCATTCGTAGAAGCCTGCATCTCCTCCCTGGGCGTCCTGCGGGGGCAGCAGTTATGGGCAAGGAGGTTAATAACAGAAGGAGTGAACAAAGCCACATTTTGATGTGCTGTCCAGGGAAATTTTTGTTCCTAAATAATTGCTCCCCTCCTACCGATCACAAGCTCCCATGAATACCCTCCCACTAATTACAGGCTCCCAGAAATCCCTCCCACCTATTACAGGCTCCGAGAAAACCCTCCCACCTATTACAGGCTCCAAGAAATCCCACCTATTACAGGCTCCCAGAAATACCTCCCACCTATTACAGGCTCCCAGGAATCCCTCCCACCTATTACAGGCTCCCAGAAATCCCTCCCACCTATTACAGGCTCCCAGAAATCCCTCCCACCTATTACAGGCTCCCAGAAATCCCTCCCACCTATTACAGGCTCCCAGAAATCCCTCTCACCTATTACAAGCTCCTAGGAATCCCTCCCACCTATTACAGGCTCCTAGGAATCCCTCCCACCTATTACAGGCTCCCAGAAATCCCTCCCACCTATTACAGGCTCCCAGAAATCTCTTCCACCTATTACAGGCTCCCAGAAATCCCTCCCACCTATTACAGGCTCATAGAAGTCCCTTCCACCTATTACAGGCTCCTAGGAATCCTTCCCACCTATTACAGGCTCCCAGAAATCCCGCCCACCTATTACAGGCTCCCAGAAATCCCTCCCACCTAATACAGGCTTCCAGAAATCCCTCCCACCTATTACAGGCTCCCAGAAATTCCTCCCACCTATTACAGGCTCCGAAAATCCCTCCCACCTGTTACAGGCTCCCAGAAATCCCTCCCACCTATTACAGGCTCCCAGAAATCCCTCCCACCTATTACAGGCTCCCAGAAATCCCTCCCACCTATTACAGGCTCCGAGAAATCCCTCCCACCTATTACAGGGTCCGAGAAATCCCTCCCACCTGTTACAGGCTCCCAGAAATCCCTCCCACCTGCTACAGGCTCCCAGAAATCCCTCCCACCTATTACAGGCTTCGAGAAATCCCTCCCACCTGTTACAGGCTCCCAGAAATCCCTCCCACCTATTACAGGCTCCCAGGAATCCCTTCCCACCAAGCACAGTCTGCCAATTATTCGTGCAGCTAACCAGCGGGACAACCAGGCTTCAGCCTAACCAGAACGTTCAGCTTCTATCTCCTTAGCCGTTGCTGCCTCTTATCAACCGTCCATGCTTAAGGATATCGCCAGAAAAGTTGACATGCACGGTAATACGAGCCCACACCCGGCAAGCGAACCTTCTACTTACGAGCGGACGTTCACCTCACACGTCGCTTAACTTAAGTACTTTCTATGGGTCTCCATACTATAGAGTTTTTCTGTGCACCGGGACAACGTGCAAGCTGAACGTCGGCTGCGAAGTTGAGCGTGTAACTGCATTTGAATATGAACGTTATTCTCTAAGGCGATTACAGCACTCAACTGTGTAGAATTGTCCGAACTAAAAATATAACTTTCTCGAAATGCAAGCCTCATGTGAGTGTCTTAAATCGGAAATATTGACTCGGCAATGAACTTTCAACCTCGCAATCACACACTGATATGTATGGTTATTAAACTATTCTCTATTTTCAGTCCATTCTTCATCAACCCACGCTCTGTACAGCTAGATTCCCACATATGCAGTCTTCTCTTACAGACAAAACGGGAAAAAACTGCAATTCATTCCTAAGAGAAATATACCCGTAAAAATATTTGACTATTCCCAATGAGAAAAGAAAATGACTTTCTATTACAAGTAGGGTCAGAGCTACGCATATTCCCGTTACCTTGATCATTAGCGTCCCATTGCTGAGGATGGAATAGCGAGGTCTCGCTTCGCCGATAATTTCATTGCTGCAAAACACAAGACAAGAAATTTATCTCCAGGATGAAGTTACCAGCGCAACAAGAAAGTTATTTTTAATTATGCTTTTGTCGTACCTATAAAATCGTTCAAAGAATTTACCATGTCTACTGTAATAGAACTGAAAAAATAAACCATTCACCTGGTGTCGTTACAACACAATCTCAAATGATAATTGCTCTGGATCTAATAAGTTTCGCTACCCGCAATAAAATTCGATTGCGTGAACATTTTATTACTGCCGTCATGATATCGTCACACAGCACAGTGCAATACTGCAGCTACACAAGATTCTGTTTCCATACGCCATTAGGTCCAATCGTTTCACGACTGGCCTCATTCTGATATTTATACCGGACATTGGCTTTATACAACAGAATTACGAAAACGTTCCACCAATATAGATGGTAATAACTGCGACAGATTCTAATTATACTTGTTTTGCAACAAACACCGTTCAATGACATGGAATGATTAAAATTTAGCGATATTCATCATTTTCTCTGTGCAGACAACTCTTTTCCGTTTCTCGTTAACATAATTTAAATCAGGTATATTTCTTTAAACTGTAATTAGTTATTTATGGATTCGATTACATTATCTGAAAGAATTTCCTTCAAAAGCTGGAAAAAATGGCACATAGTTGACCGTTCAGAAAATCGTTTCATGTAGATACGTATTGATAAATTACGGCATTTCTTCACACCACTGCTGTACGGCACAGGCAAACAAGTCCGACTGGTCAGAACTCTCAGGAGCTGGTAGAATTTGCTTGTGCGGTTAACGCAACTATAGTAAGACTCGAGAGTGTACGCTTCACACGACAAGGCCCTACAACTTGTACGTGGAAAGACCCTACAGCCATCACGAGACGAAATTTTACAGCCTTCAAGTGACGATATTTTACAGCCTTCACGAGGCAATGCCCCAGTACAGTCAATATGTAACACGGTGCTCACTTGTGCAGCCACACAACCTCAGGCGACGGGTCGCCGTCTACGCGGCAAGTGAAGGAAGCGGATCCCCCGAAGCTGACCTCGACGTCCTGCGGACCCTCGGTGATGTGCGGCATACCTGCACAGGAAAGTGGTAATGATGGGTCGGGGAACACAGTGCTCCTGATGAGGGATTGGCATTTCCCTGTGGATAATCTGGAGAATGCATGAGCGGGTATAAACCTTATGAGATAACAGCCGGCTTACTATATTATTATTGTGTCGTTGTCGGGTGGTGTGCTTTTTGGAGGTTAGGGGCGGGTAGAACGCACTAACGCAACCGCAACAACAAATAAAGCTGCTGCTGCATCGCACACTCTGGCCACACAAGGCTCCCTTTCCTCCCGACAGATTCTGGTCACACCTATCGCTGTCTTGTCCTGACCCTCTCTTCAACCGTAACTCCTAACCATTAACTTACGGCCTTGCTCTACTTCCCTATGACTTGATGGGTCCGAGGTCACCTCTGTGGACTAGCCCGGTTGATTGCCGACCTATTCACAGCAACATTAGGCAGCAAACCCGGTGTGAAGGACCTCCCACAATAATAACAGTGGCACCTAGGGTCCTTGTGAGGGGGATGGACATTTAATGAAGTCATTCAAGTCCAATTTCCACTCTGCCTTTCGGGAGCCTTGTGGGATCGCGCCTGTAACAGCAAGTTGGGCTAAGGGAGGGATTACGAAGCGGGTCTTGCTATCAGGAGACTAAGAACCGGTTTTCTGATGTCAGGGTAACCGCAGTCGCGCCACCACTACACGAACAAACGTACAGGCGGTACAGCTCTATGGCCCTCAATATTAATGCACCCTACTCTATAATGTAATATTCTGTAATATGCTGGTCTGAGTTAATCCTGTAAAATATATAGTATTATGTTGTTGCTTGACCCTGTAATCTAGTTTAGTCCGTGAACCAAGTTGACTATTACTGCGGCACCTTGTGTTTTCTTGCCCTGCAGTTAGGAAGTCGGCAAACCTAACCAACAGTGACAGCACTGTACGGACAATGACAGCAGGTTTCCCTTAACTTCCAGCAAAAGGCCGTGCCAACTAGCTAGTTAAGCTTACAAATTATAACCCTGCACTCTCGCTTCAGTCCTAAACGCCGTCCCCACAAGCCTAGCCAATGTCGGGAAAGTTGGCTCTAAAAGAGAAGATGAATAGAGCTGTTAGTGATGAATAAAGCCGATTGTCTCGTGGTAAGTACCGTAGCAAAAATCCAGATGAAGTCAAAATGCGAGCACAATCGCGAAGGAGGGGGGGGGGGCGTAATCTTGCCAGTCAACACCTGATTTAGCGGTAAATCCGGCCACTCGGCCGATATCGGCACAGAAAACTACCTACCAACCGCGATTCTCACAAACCAAGCAGAGCCAACAAGAAGACTATTGTTGCCCGCTCCTGCCGAGTTGTGCTCGCATAAAATCCATTGAAGATTTGTCTGGTCAGTATTATGGTATTAGAGAGAGTCACCCTTGCGAACGCAGCTACCAAAGCGAAGCTCTTTGGCGTTCTGACTACAAGATCTCAGTTTCAGTACACTGGCTCACTGGCCTTTATTACCGTCTAAGATTAGACCACAGAAAGATAAAATCCCACTCTTGGCACAAACTTTCACTTAGATATAATCGCTGCCCGCCAAGTTGCGTTCGGATGAGGTTTCCCTACCCTAATTTTTCTCTTGGTATTGACTGGTTAGCGGCAACAACCCGGAGGCAGCAGCGCAAAAGTCAGCCGGGCGACAGTTGAAAACTAGAGATTTCCCCACAACACAATGTAAAGTGGACGCTGGCTTGTTGCTATTTCACAGCACTGTCACGTAAAGTCAGCCGGGCGACAGTCGAAGACTAGATTTCCCACAACAACACAATGTAAAGTCAACGCTGGCTTGTTGCTATTTCACAGCACTGTCACGTAAAATCTCCACGGCACTGACTGTAATTGCACTGCCCAGCTTTCCGGAGATTTGCCGAAAATCAGGCCAATGGAGAGGTGTAAATCAAATATGTACAAATGAAGGGAATATATTGCACTGGGAACGGAAATATTTACAATGCAGACAACTGCGGGGAAACTATGTAAAAGTGCGGAGCTGCAAACCTTCAGGTACCTCGGCAGCTGACCTGGAGAGTCTCCCTGGAGTTGGGCTAAATTGTAAGCACAAACAAAGGCCTCACGCCCCAAACTTCCCAATTTCTAGGTCGAACCACTCACCAACACATCCAGGTTAGTAACAGTAGGCTCGTAATATTTACACAAACAGGAGCTAGAACCTATTAACCAAATACAGTGAGGTACCTAGCTAAACTTTCCTTGCGATCCTGGCTCGGCAGCAGCTCTGGCACGCATACATCACGTTTGCCAAGAGAGTGAGCCGCTGCTGGCCTACATGCCAAGTCACCACACTTTTTCTTCATGGGGTTGCTAAATTAGTGCGGGCGATCAGTCATGGTTTTCTGAGGGCGGACAGTCCCGTATAACTCTTCCGGGCTGTCCGGCTTGCTTGCATCGGCCTCCTCGGACGGACCGGGGCAATATGATGACTGTGCGAATAAGCACAGGCCGTCCGGCTTATTATACGGCCTGTAGCTGTAGGCCGTGGCGGCTAGCTGCTTTGGCTAGCGTGGGGATCCCTCCTGAAAGGTATTTTACACGTCCACTTTTTCGTCAGTGATTCCCGTAGGGAATTGCCGCCGAGAGCTATGCTCGGGCCCAGTTACGCCCCTTTTTCACACAACAGTGGTTGTCGACAGGATTTGTGAGCGGGTCAAAACATACTTGATCTCTTGCGCCACTGACGGTAATTGCCGTTAGACGCACAGCTGGCCAGTTTCGAAGTACTTTGTATCTGTATATTTTTTATATCTAAATGCAATATACAGTATATAGATGCTTTTCGAAAGTGGTATATAAATGCAGTATCTTGATACGTTTTACCTGTCTCAAGATACAAGTATTTAGATACTTTTTGCATACTTTTAAATAATAGCAATGTTTCCCAATGTTTGAACAAGATTTAAAAGTTGATAACTCTGCCATATATTTTATCTTAACAGATAGTGCAAAATAGAATTGCACAAAAATGTACGCATTTAGAATATATTAATTATTAACGCAAACTTGTGCCATTTGCTAGGCCTAATTTGTTTTTGGAATACTCTTTTTATCCTATTACTTGCAAGTTGCGGGCATGAAATTAACATACACTGAAGTATATGTATTAAAATACAGTCTGATATGTGTTTATATGTTTTTGCAACAGAGCCAAAAATATGTTTGAAAACTATTAATTTCATTAACACGGATATCTTATCACAAGACAAACGGGATCAATTAGACAATTACGCAGCCTGTTTGGCATGGATAAATGTGTGAAAGCCATTAATATACATCAGAATTTTGGAAAAACAAGAATCATGTCCATCTAATATACATCTTAAGGGTGGTGTATCTAGTACATTATTTAGTATCTATGCCCAGTTCTAGGCAGACGTCGTCTAGACTTCGATACACTTGCACGGTACTGTACACAGGCACCGGTAGCTCGACGGCGACTACCGACGGTGATTGCCGTACCTGTCAGAGCGTTAACCTCAATTGCTGACGGCAATTGCCTGCAGTAGGAAGAGCTCGGCAGTAATTACCGATGGTGATTACAGTTCGTGAAAAATAGCCTTTAGGCGCCAGACTATGGCAGACCCTGGAAAGACCGAGGGTGCAGCCGTCGCCGTGTGGTTCCACTAAGACTTTAGCGGAGGGATCCTAGGAAGACCTGGGAGTGCATTCTTCGCCGTGTCTAGTCCGTTAAGGCTAACTAGTTCGTGTTCCTGGTCGAGTGCCAGACTGCGAGAGCTGTCTTCCTGACAGGTTACCCACTCAGGCGTAACCTGTCTTTCGACAAAAACGTAACAAGAGGTTTAGGCTAAAACAAAGTCATTTGCTAGTTTTATCTCAGGCTATCTCGCAAAAAGCAGGTCTCAAACCGTATCTGGCATCGGACCACAGATGATCAAATACAAAATCACTTGATTCTAGAAACAATACTCTTTTCGCACAACACAAATATAAACTTCAGAGAATACTAGTTAAGGTTACACAGATAAACAGTTGTCTCTATCATATACAGTTGATAACAATAGAGAACAAACGCCAGCGTTAAATATACATTCCAGCGGTAACTCAACCAAGTTACAGGCGTGCGCGACGTGAGTTGAACCGCAGCACGTATGACAGCCAGTAGTGCCCACAGCGGCGTAAGTCTAAGCGCAGGAGAGAAGACTGCGTAGCACCGCGTTAGGGGTGACTATGCTGTTTCCGGAGCGGCGTGAAGAGTGACTGATGTCGGATGGTGAGTAGGCACCTGGCGTGGCACCTCTCTTCGGTTCCGGGTATGTTGAGGCGCCGCCCACATGGGCACAATGAATCAAAAAGGAAAACTAAGAGGAGACTAGAGCACCATCAGCAGGCATATGCAATAGGAGTAAGCAAAGTGAGTGCGACAATGTGCCGGATGCCTATAAAGGGCTAATGCAGTCTCTACAGGCACTTCTAGGTGCGTGACTAGCTATAAAACAGGATGAGTGAAGCTAGCTAACCTAACCCTGTGTCCAACCGACAAATGTAATTTTTAGAATATGGGAGCCTGAGAAGAAAATGGCAAAAGGGCAAAATTACAGAGTGTGTTGTTGCTCATATTGACTCAGCGGGACAGAGTGTGTCTGTCCATTGGATTTTCCATAAATAAAGTCTCAGCGAAGTACGTTCCATAAAGATATTGGGAATGTTTTTGTAAAGTGTAATAGTTACGCCGTACACCGAGAGAAATTTTGATGCACTTAGATGCATCAAAATTACATGAATTTTTGTCACAAAACCGAAACACGCAAGTGCATCATAAAAATAAAGTGAATCATGATGATGCATATAGGGTTCTATGATGCACTTGGCACGAATTGATGCACATATGTGTTTCGGTTTTGTGACAGCCGATGATGCACCAAGATGCATAAAAACAGGTACAATTGATGCACCTGAGGAGATGAAACTTTGAAAAACGATAGCGATCTGCGTGTTAGTATGTAACCGCGTCTCGCTTCGCACGTGTAACAAAACTACAAAGCTTTTGTTCACTTTGTTTTTGCGGATATATGTTTTTCTGTCAGCTGCGATGACACGCCAAGCTACGTCATGAAACAACACCTACGTGCATCCTGATGCTTCTCTGTAAAACGCCTACGTGCATCAAAATTTTTCTCAGTGTAAGACGAGCTCAGTGCACTGATAGTTCTGTCTGTCATGCTACTCATTGATAGCCTACAGCGGAAGTAGTTTCTGTCCTCCTCTTACCGATACAGTGGAAGTCCAAGTCAGTGACGCTGCTCAAGCTCTTGCCGTGCAGATCGTTGGGCTGCTCACAGGTGGCTGCCACCAACGTGCGGTCCTGCTTCTCTTTAGCCATCTGTGCCAGCCACAGCAGCTGGCAGTCGCACACCAGCGCGTTGCTGTCCAGTCGACTGCAAATACAGAAATATCAATACCTAAATAACATCTATGAAGAGCAAGAGCCCTGTTTTCTCAATGTCTTCTAATTATCTCGTTGGCTTGACAGTCATGCCCAATTTCATTTCGGTTTACTGCCAAAGTGGACGTTTTAGTGCACTTCGGATGTTTCATTAACCTTCTCCATTGTACGCGGTACGTCCATGTTACCAATGATCTACTGATAGCATCAAATGACTGCTGTATATATCATAGTTATATGTTTTCATCCCTCGCTGATTCAGGAAAGTTAAGGCTTCAATCGGCCCAATGGTCTGGGCTATGGTTTCGGAGACGGTAGACTTATGTGACAACGACTTCCCAACCGTCCCGATTTATGGTGAGATGATTGCCCTCGCAGTGGAATTAATGTCAGTAACGTTGATTCTGCAATCAGCACATCGCAAAAATTTGCCTACCTTGCCTCTAGTGTAAAAGCGTAGCATTCCAGCATTTTGCCACTGCGAGTTAGTTAGCAGTTTATAGGTCCACTAAAGCAGCGATTCTGAGCCGCAACGCGCCGAGCGTGAAATACTTTATCATAGCTGGTCTAGATTCGACTGCGAGTTCACCAAAGTCACCAAAGTGAGTTCTGTGTCTCAAAATTTTGCTAGCGCGCTACTACTGGCAAGAAAGCAAGACAAAAGGCATCTTAAAGAGAAAAAAGGGGAGTGTAGAAAGGCACAAAAGAAAGAGACACACGGACGCGGGTTCCTGCCGTGGCTCGCCACATGGGTGCTAGAAGAAGTAATGAATGGGTCACTTACCACCGTCGGCGACCCATATCACGGAGCAGACTGGGAGCAGAAATTAGAAGATCCCTAAAATTTAACAAACTAACAGTATTAACACAAACCGCGGACAGATGTAACAAACCCCGCGGTCAGGCGCTATTGGGTCAATCCTTCATGTCGCGAGGCCCATACATAAATCTAATCTTGCAGGGATAAGGTTCGCCAGAACATACCCGCAAGGGCCTGACTGCGCCAAAAGTAGCAAGACCATATTCTAGGGTGTAGTTCAGGGCCTTGAGAGAATATACTGTTAGGAAGAAATCAATTAATCACTGCCATAGCTGTAGATAAGTCACTGCTCTATATTGAAGTGATCCTAGAGAGAGAGAGGAAGAAAGAAGGGGCAGGTGGTATATTGGGAGAAGCGGGAAGTCATGTACGGGGCTGTTTCCACAATGTATCAGCACGCTTGGGTACCGTAAGATCAAGAATGAAAGGAAAAGTAAACTAGAAAACGAAATCAGCACGAATACAAAAACAGAAGGAAGTAAAATGGGTACGAAAGAAGGATGTTCCACACCCTAGGTATGCAAAGGTAATCCTTACGGTCCCTAGGAGGTGCGGCTTCCCAGGATGGGTGAATATACTAACCTAACCGTATGGAAGGCCCATGACTCATCCGATACTTGGGCTCAGAGAGGTAGGTAATCGAAAAAAATAGAAAAAACCTAACAGAGATTAATAGTATAAGAAAAAAGATTAACAGCGAGAAAAAAAAATTAAATTGAAAAAATGGTAGAAAGTTGTACCTACGCCCAAGACAAGCATTAGGGACCTGTAGCTATTATAGTGTCTCTGCATGAGTAGGTGCGAGTACGCATGGCAGTGGCGGGCTAAAGAATGCTGATGTGAAGTTGAAAGTCGCAAGCTCGAATACCATCCAGGTTGGCGAACTCTTGCGGCACTTGACGTGCTTTCTCAGCGTTTGATGTCTATAGAGCTACTATGGGGGTACTGACTCTAGCCATAATCGGAATTAGGGAGGGTTGGAAGGGGAGCAAAGGTCGTTGCAAAAGAGCCTCTCGTCGATGGCGCCACAGCTCTTGACGATCTGTGGTACATTTTAGCCGTATACTCCTTTCCTGAGAGATGACTTAAATCTGATCTGCAACACGAACCAGTGCTTGAGGTTTCCCAGTATGGAGTGCGGTCAAGCTAGAAAATTAAAGGCGCATCGAGAAATTTAAGTAAAACATTGCGATCACATGAAGCGGCCCATGTTTCTACATAATGTTTACATTTTATTGTCACTGGCTTTACGCAGATACATATTAAGATATTTCAGAAACAAAAGCTTCATGGAAAGTGTCATTTTCAAGCAATAAAGTCTTCAAAATCTTAGCAGGCCCATGATTATTCAGCTCTCCCTTGCATGTAGTTTTAGCATCAGCAGTCTGGGAAGTAACAGAAAATTTGAAAGTAGAAAAAAATTCAGAAATAAAAGTGCAACTCACAGCCTCCGCAGAGATTGCAGGTCTCGGAAGGCTCCGGAGGGCATCCGCTGCAGCCGGTTGTTGTGCAGGAAGCTGTGGGGAGAAATGCAGTCTAATGGTCAGAGTGAGCGTAAAGGAGGTTTTTAAAGGACTCCTTTGCAGTCCCATCACAAAATCACACGAGGCTGACTAATGTAAGCTTAATGGACTTTTTTAGTTGAAACAAAAAGTTCATCGCTACACTGCTAAAAGCGTTGTCCGAAAACCAGGAAAACCAACTGGTCTTCTCATGCAATTTTCGTTCTGCACGAGTATACCAAAGCAGATATTGTTGTTGTTACGTCTGGTTTAATGTCACAGGGTACTTGCCCATCTGCCTCCAGGCTTTAATTATTATAATTGGTCTCTACACTTTGTTTTATCAAATCTGCAAATTTTCCTGAAACAGAAGAAAACACACACACAAATGCAACAAAAAAACGAACAAAAACCCGAACTCCAGAACATGACTATATATAGAAGCATATGAAAGGAGCGGGGGAAATTTTCTCAACCTTTATTTTCTAAGGTAGCACAATGTCAATGTTTTTGTCTTGTGTATTCAGAGTTTTATGATAGATCATGGAGGGATAAGGAGCCAAAGCAGATGTTTCCCTGGGTAGACTAGCAGTAGTGCATGTATAACTGTTGTTCTACTCCGGCCCTTCCCGTCGGTACAAGGGAGTGTGTGCTGGTTTCAGTACAACTCTTTTCAAAGTTTATAGCAAGTGAGCTATCGACCGGAATATCACTTTCGACTAACGTTTACTAATAAAACTTAAACCATATAAAAATTGGGGCTGTTAGAAGAAGGGGGAATTGGTTGATGTGGTCTCCCAATGATATTCAGAGAGTGATTTGAGTAAATTATAATTAAAACAGTTTATACTACAGTAATACATACAAAAGAAAGGTGCGCAAATTACACATTGCTATGGTCAGAA
>LQNS02278145.1:6415548-6430236 GCA_001587735.2 Parhyale hawaiensis
TGTGGTCTCCCAATGATATTCAGAGAGTGATTTGAGTAAATTATAATTAAAACAGTTTATACTACAGTAATACATACAAAAGAAAGGTGCGCAAATTACACATTGCTATGGTCAGAAAGGCGCGTGTATCTTCAGTGACGTTTGCGTATACTACAGCTCATATTTTGTTACTGAGGCGAAATCTTGAAAAATACAAATGAATCTTACACAAAAGGAACTACTCTTTATACGTGCGTCTCATAGGCCGGCAAGGTGTGCGAAAGTGGAACTGACCGCCCTCAGATCTTATGGATATCATCACTACAACTGTAGTATGAAGTACTAGGGTGGATTGTATCCGCCTGTTCTATAGCAGTACGGGAGGGTATCAAAGTAATGCTTTACCATCAATTTGATAGCATAGCTACGTTATAAACAGATAAATATCTCAACAGATATATTAAAAAAACTGTCTTTAGTCTAGGATTTGGTGCATGATTTTTATTAATAGTGCAACTATAGGTTTCGAATGAGCAATATTTTCCATGTGTCCGTCCTAAGCCTCTGTCACGTCACCAACAGGATGCTGCAGAGGAGACACTGCCTGGGACGACTTACAGCCTCTGCAGAGAGTGCAGCGTCGAGAAGGTGCCGGGTTGGATGATTGAGATGTCATTGAAGTGCAAGTATCTGTGCGGTAATGGAAACGAGGCGATGTTAATTAAGCCAAACTATATCAAGAAGAGAGCCTCAAACACGGTATCAGCAATGAGATGCATACATGAAGCAACGACTGGAACACTGTATTTTTACCTATCATGAACACTACTAGGATGGTACTTTCAATGTTAAATAGAGAAATTAAAGGAGTAGGTCAGAATTGTGTGGTAGGCTTGTACGAATGATAATTCAACACGCGCTTCTTCAAAAGGAAAGAAATTGATTTTTTTTTGGCGCTTATGACGTCTACTAGGTCTAACAGATTAACTGGGACTCATTTCACATGTTCTCAACAAGCAAGAAAAGTAGAGAACCTAGAACGTTGGAAGCCGTCACTTTGAGCATTCATTGTTGATGATTAGCGGCGCTTAATTACTTAATACGTTTTCCATCAATATCATATGATAATAAATAAATTTACGGAAAAACACAAGCCCTCAAACCGTCATCTGGGTTAATGCTAGCCCACTGGAGGATTGAATTGATACTATGCTATTATGGGGTTTCGTATTGGACACTTTCTCAACCACGCTATACAACCAATAATCACAGGGGTTCAAGTCTGGGGCTTCACATCTTTTGGTAGAAAGAGAGGCAATTTATATAACTGTCCCCAAACAGCTTTTGATCATGGGCGGGCGGAGAGTCCACAACGAATGCGAATTTTTTGAGTCATATCCGTGCTGATTTAGGACATCAACACTTCATTTCAAAATGATCTGCATTTGACAGAATAGATATTGAGGCCAGTCTTAATGAAATGGGGAGGCATCACTCGCCCCGCAGTTACAACATTGGTAAATATCATGACAGAAGCAGATTTTTCCTTTTCTTCACGGCAGGGACTATATATAGAGGAGCTACACGCGACCACCCCAGAATATTAGCAGTTACTTGTCTCGTCTTCGGCAAACTTCTCGTCCGCAAGAATTAAAAAATCGGTACAACTATTCTTCAAATGGTGGAAGAGCGTCGGGCATCCCTCGGCCCGAAGTGTTTTTACATAAACAGTGACTTCGTTCAGATGCTTTCTCACTAAAAACGTCATTCTACGGCTGTGGCGGGCAGCCCTCGAAACAGTCATCCTACCAACTCCACCAGTTGTGGTAAACTGATTCATAAACCTTTAAGTACTCGCCGTGACTGTCAATTTTGCCAGATGACGAGAAGAACGCCTACCGCCACTTCGAAGCCTGTGAGATGCTCGCTGGAAATCCTTTGTGTCCCTTGACTTAACCAACATACGTTAACCTTTAACCCAGGAGGTTGTAATGGGAGGAAAGAGCCTCAGCACTCTTTCTGCGAGTGCACACATGGCTGAATCACGTGGCGGGAGCTGGGTTTTTGACCCCCCTAAACTTGCTGAACTGCTCTCATACAGTGGGCAGAAGGCTGTGGTGAGTGCACACATATGAAGATACAGACAGGAAGTTCTTCAATATTTTTACAGAAAAATTGTGTTTAAAGATTAATATCACAGTGCTCACTTTGTTACTTTCATCATAAGTTGGTAAACAGGATACAAGTTTCATCTACATACCTCTATCTGCTCAAATTTCGTCGAAGGTTAATGGCTATAAAACTCTGAGCTCAGGGCTCCTTTCTATACGGGCTCCGTGAGGCAATGCCACTCTCCCATCGAAAGGCCACTCAGCCAGTTGAAGGGGAATGTTCACTTGAAACGCTCCCGTAGGGTAAATATAGAGAGTGCACTCCTCCCATTACAACTTCCTTGCTTTCAACTTATATCTGACGTACCCAGCAACCTGAAAGATTTCGCTATAGCACTGGGTCCCGCGCGTCTTAAATCACCAATATCATCCATTTGTTTAAAATTTACAATTTATATTATGTCTCTGCTTGCAAGTTACTTAGTACGACCGTGACGCTGTCATCAGTATTAGATAGGGGGGAAATTAGTGTATCCCGAGGTATCCTGGATACAATGTGTGAAGGGATCAATAGGAGAAGGAGTCAAGTCACAGTTCATTTACTACACGTAGTTATGTCAGATAATAGAGCCAGCAGTTGCAGAACTGTGACGTCACACTAACGTGCATCAGTCAATAGCGTCACTTCCTTTGCATCGAGGCATCCTGGGTAATCTAAAAACAGAGGCAACTTGGGTAATTTCCCCAATGGCGTCGTATGGGCGAAAGGCGAAGTGTGTGTCGCAATTGTTTATTACAAAAACGTTGGTAAAATTATTCAATCTGCAGTTTATTGTGATTTTCATGTATGTATAATATACTACTTTAGAACCTGTTGTAATGCAAAGTATTCTTAGTGAACGAAAATCGTCTAATTTTGTGTTTTTAAACCCGTGCGAATCATTCCATTTTGTGCAAAGCATTCGCTTCAACTTAGGTAAACATTTTCGGATAATTTCCTCTGTTCTTTTTATGGCGCTGGAAATCAAAATGCGATACAGTACATCAAATCTATGGTCTATTATTTTTCTTTACTTACGTAATTAAGTGTATGGGTAGTTCCAATTCGAAGTAATAAATGATAAACAGTTGGCGGAAAAGACTTTCTGGTATACTGTAGGACAACGAGCCGTCGCTTGCGGCCTCACTTGCTTACACCAGCATTGTGACGTGGCAGTCGCCAATTGGCTGAAATTGATACCAGTCACGGCGGTCGCTGCTTGGCTGAAATTGGGCGCCAGGGTGTTTGCTTAGAGCTGGTATAACGGTCTGTAGTAAATGAACTGTGGTCAAGTTCAAATTTCAGCTACTACTGCTGACAGATCTTAGGTAGAAGATTCACTGCATGACTTTGAACATCTTTCAACGTTCCTATGCATGATTAGATTAAATCAGATACGCGGCAGTAGACGAACCAACGGGCCCATTCCCAAAGAGACGCCGGGACTTACTGCCCTACCCTCTATGATCTATTGCCATTATGTCAGTATGACATAGATGACTAAAGAAAAAAAGAAGAAAAAAGAGGGAAGAATCTCAGCCAAAGAGACAATCATGCATGTACGCCAGCACGATCTATAGGCGCTGATATGCGGAGCTTAGAGACGTCTATCTAGTTGGGGCGGAAGAGAGAAGAATGTGGATTGAGGTGGTCTCTGAAGCTTTGGCCGTTAAGAGTTTGTGACTCCTGGAGGAGGAGTTATTAGCTGGGGAGGATGTCTCTCCCAATGTTTGTCAAGATTATTTTTAAACGCATTGACTGTCTCCGCACCGACAACGTCAGAGGGGAGTCTATTCCAAATGTTCACTATGACATACGGAAAGAACTGCTGACTTGAAGTTGTTGTTTGAGCTTTATGCTTGAGTTTTTGACCGTTGTTTTGCAGGCGATCATGAACGTCGTTCTAAAGAAGTCCCGTTGTAGGTACGTCGTTGAAGCCATCCAAATACTTGAATGTTTCTATTAGTTGCCCTTTGAATCGTCTTTGTTCGAGAGAGATCAGGCCCAGTTCTTTTAGATGACATTCGTATGGCTTGTTTCGCAGCTGAGATATCAATTTCGGTGCTCTGCTTCGGACTCTTTCCATGTTATCGTACGGGTTCGAGAGCATCATAATTCAGAATTAATTTCTTTTGTTTCGTAGAATTTCCAAAGGTCCCTTCAGTATTAGATAGGGCAAATTTTGGACGATACAGGTCTGAAATATCACTAAAGAACATTGATTTTGTTCTTTAGAATTTCAACAGGTTCCCGCTAGTTTAATTAAATGCTGATAATGGCTGTAATGGAAACTTGAAATATTTGATTTTTGTCTGCACAAATAAAAAGTTACAACTCTTATAGGTAATTCTTCTATCAGCAGACAGCTGAAATGAGTCTTAATTGATCTGTTGGACCCAGTATATCAAAACGAAAAGTAAATATCTGCACGACGAGTGATTCAAATTGGATTGCGTTACAGTCCAGAAGAGTATCGACTGTCACGAGACAAATGTGGCTTACAGTTCAAATCTGCCCATACTTTGCGTTAATTTACTTGAAGTGAACATTTTATTACATGGAGAGGGCGCTAATGTTATGTGACATTACACCTCTCACCGTGACAGACTGCTATGAAAGTACACATCTTGCCTAAAGCCTGTTTTTTTTATTGGCGTCTAAACATATATAGTATCCGATATCTGTAGTTACTTACAGCTGCTCCAGCTGGTCCAGGTTGCGGAAGACATCGCTGTCGATGTGCCGGATCCTATTCTTGTACAAGTACCTGTCATCATATTGAGTTAATTAATACTTCAGTTGAAAAACAATGACTTGGCTTGATGGAATATCTTACAATGACTCAAGCAGGAGGCTTAGCCCATGTGGACATGGTAGTACGTGTGACAGGAAGGGCGATGTTAAATGATGATATCATGATACTGGCTGACGCACGAGTCGTGCCCCCAAGTGTCGCACGGTTCTGGGAGACGGCCTGTAACATCATCAAGACGCAAGTCGTCTAGTGGAGCTGTGTTTGCTGTTTATCGGCTCTCTATTTTGCCTTTAAAAATGTTGTGTGGTCTTTATGGTTGTTGTAAATTGTGTGGTAATCCAAAACATGAATATTTATTCTTCCCTACAATCATAAAGCTTCCGGAAACAAGAAATAAACTTAAATGAAATCGTCACTTTCAATGGTCGAATTTAAAACAAGAGCTCCCCTATGATTAAGCTGCTCCATGACGTCACATTAGGTCGAATACAGAAAACATTTGGCAACGAGAAATGAAATCTAAGCTGCCAGCAACTGGCCGGCGTAATAAAGCCCAATAGGCAGGCATGACTTGTACGGAACTCTATAGGCATCTTTTTGTGGCCACGTTCGTGATCAGAATCACCATGATCATGACCATCGTGATCGTTGAAAAGCACAAGAACGGTCAATGATTTTGTAAACAAACTAGAAACGCCATGTCAATTTTCGAAAAATAGATTTCTATCGCATTTTTACTGAAAATGGTGGGGAATGGATATCTTAGGAACTGTTATTCATCTTAACCCTTTAGTGCCTCAATAGAACATCACTTTCCGTAGGAAAAACACTACATGTAATGTCATCATATGTGTACTATAGGCACTAAAGGGTTAAAGTCAATGCATAAGTGAACTAGTAGTATTTAAAGTATTTTGAACATACACATGCATAAAACTATTAAAACTACAATTCAGGAAGTCACGACTACAAACAATCATAATAACATTATTCAATTTATCCCTAAATATAAGAAAACATCACGAACTTGCATTTCGAATTTTGAACTCTTTCTTGTCCAACTTCTGGAATCACTCTCTGATCACGCATGATTAGCCCGCGGACGAAATCCCGCTACGATCAATTTTCACCACTAATCACGGTTGATTGCTATCAGAATCACGTCAAAGAGTGGTCGCAAAAACTCGAGGATCATCCGAAATCAGGCTGAATTATCCGCAAGGTGGTCACAAAAAGATGCAGCGAGGAGATACGTGAGGCGGCTTCGACCAGTTGGATCCAATGCCTTGTGTCTATCCAGAATCAGCTGAGGTGAAACTTTTCTAAAACTGCACCTGCTCCGTAAAATGGAGTTTTCAGCCGTCTTCAACTTACCAAAGTAGCTTCTAACACCAACATAATTCAAAGAGGAGAAAGCGGCGCTTCTGCCTGAAGTTCTTGACAAGTCAAGCCTTGTGGGCCGAGCTTAACTCTGTTTTGCCGAGCCAGTTCATTACACTTTAATATTGCCGTGGTCCCAGTGAGTCGCAACTGACTGTGAGAACAGACAGGGAGGGGGGGGGACCCCTATCTTTGGATTTGATATTGTGTTAATATTAACTGCAATAGCGCTTTAACACTCCACTCTATACTAAGCAAGGGAATATGTATTTCTCATTATTAGAATAATATACTTCAGCAGTTTAAGCCTCCCTAGACACAGCTATAGTGTTTGAAGGGAGGAAAAGGAAGGGAAGTGCTGTATGTCGATATAGATACGTGGAACCCATGTACGAGGATGGATCAACGCGCATGGGAACAGTAAGGTAAGTGAGAGAAAAAAAAGAGGAAGAACGAAATACAGCATCATAAGTAAGCATGAGAATGGAAGGAAGGACCATGCATAGTTAATTCCATAATGCCATTCTTACAAAAGCACTTTTGAAGACGCCTGGTAAGCTGTCAACTCTTGAACGTGGTAACGTCACATGATTCAGGACAGTTTTTCAAAAAAGATTTGGATATTCTTCAAGTACACACAGAGAAAAATTTCGATGCAAGTAGGTGTTTCACAGAGAAGCATCAAGATGCACGTAGGTATTTCATGGCGTAGTTTGGTGTGTCATCGCAGCGGACAGAAAAACATATTTCAGTCAGAAAAACATATTTCTGCAAAAAGCAAGGTGAACAAAAGCTTTGTAGTTTTGTTACACGTGCGAAGTGAGACGCCGTTACATACTAACACGCAGATCGCTATTGTTTTTGAAAGTTTCGTCTCCTCAGGTGCATCAATTTTACCTGTTTTTTTTATGCATCTTGGTGCATCATCGGCTTTGTCACAAAACCGAAACACATAAGTGCATCAACGTGACCAAGTGCATCATAGGACCCTATATGCATCATCATGATGCACTTTATATTTATGATGCACTTGCGTGTTTCGGTTTTGGGAAAATGCATGCAATTTTGATGCATCTAAGTGCATCAAAATTTCTCTCAGTGTAAACGATAAGTCTAACCTCATCTTCTCCAAAATGAGTTACTTGGCTACAAAGGATTTTTCCCGTAGGAATTTACAAGAGCAATTTATCTGCGTAATCAAAAACCCCAAAACCCAGCCTAGTAATAATAGTTTTATACGCCTTCCATCTCCGTGCAAATTTTCAACCAAATAACAGCTATATCGGTTACCAGTCGTGCGGCAGCATAAGACACACCGTGTTAGCGTACGGCAGATTAGTGACTATTTCCATCGTTATATGTTTGTGTTACAATGAACTAATATTACATGATGTTTGAATGTAATGTTTAAAATTAATTAATAAAGTAGATAAAGTTTGACACGCAATGTCTATGAGTCTTTTTAGGCGTTAATAGCCGAGCTGCTGTGCAGCTGACCCCGCGTTCGCGACACCCACATCCGCTTCATAACATGGCTCTGGTCTTTGCCAAGTACCGGTAAGTATCCATTACCTCAGCACCAACCAGGCAGCAACAATAATTGTTATTATTACCCACTGAGCATAGCAGGAATATTACAATATTACAGGCGTCACCCAGCCCGCCGATCCGCCCAGCACTGAGTTTTCTTCATTCTATCAGCACCTATAAGGTTGTGTCACTTCGCTACTAAGCTTTCTCGCCTAATGAAAACAATAAGCCATAAAGCCATTGTAGTAAAGTAACCCAGTCTGGTACAGACAACGAACACTTTTTCATTCCATAACTCGAACATGTCAACTTTATACATTTATGGACGTTACAAATAGTGCTTTGCTTACGAAGAGATATTTAGCCCAGGCTAATTGGCCCTGCTCGTCACGTCGGTTGTACATATATGTTATACATAATCGTCTTTCTCTTCCAGTTACTACCATACATCAAGTGTCATAAATAATTTAGATATTCAGTATAAATCTGTCATCACATGGAGCTAAAGTGCAGACAGTTACGACATTCTCGACTGGCGCAACTCCCGAGTCGCCCCTACTTATTTGTAGTGACCTCGTCTCCCTCGATCCGCCGACACAGTGGAGACCCTATGATTCTCTTTACGTCTTCTTCTTGTTGTTATACAATGCTAGCAATGCTTCCATTGCTATGTTTATTTTGTTTCAGCATTGTATACTTTTCCTTTTGATATTTAGATTCCGAACATGGACACTGCTAAAAACAATAACCTTTTAACATGTTACGCTACCACAAATTGTGCTTCAGCTCTGTGTCCACCACTGATCTGCAGTACCTACGTACCCTCGGCGTAACTTGAATGCAACCAGTACCCTATACGGATTTTATTGCTGTACTGTCAGAAACTTCTCTACCAGCCGAGCTGGCTGTACACCGTTTGCGGTAGCAAATAAATTCCACTTTCTCCTCGACTGCCCAATAATGATTACCGCTGCCCATGACTTCTGCTGCCCATGACACGCAGCCCATTACTACTGCAGCCCATGGCTACTGCAGCCCATGGCTACTGCAGCCCATGGCTACTGCAGCCCATGACACGCAGCCCATGACACGCAGCCCATTACTACTGCAGCCCATTACTACTGCAGCCCATGACTACTGCAGCCCATGACTACTGCAGCCCATGACTACTGCAGCCCATGACTACTGCAGCCCATGACACGCAGCCCATGACACGCAGCCCATGACACGCAGCCCATTACTACTGCAGCCCATGACTACTGCAGCCCATGACTACTGCAGCCCATGACTACTGCAGCCCATGACTACTGCAGCCCATGACTACTGCAGCCCATGACTACTGCAGCCCATGACACGCAGCCCATGACACGCAGCCCATGACACGCAGCCCATGACACGCAGCCCATGACACGCAGCCCATGACACGCAGCCCATGACACGCAGCCCATGACTTCTGCTGCCCATGACTACTGCAGCCCATGGCACGCAGCCCATGACTACTGCAGCCCATAACAACTGCAGCCCATGACACGCAGCCCATGACTATTGCAGCCCATGACTCACAGATAGCGTAGCTGCTGCAGGCCGTCGAAGACACCCGACCGCAGGTGAGTAAGGTGATTGTTGTTCAGCAACCTGCGAATTCATCATACACATTAGGGACATGAAGAACGTGACTCCTGAATGTTCAGCACATACATAAATCATAGTTCTATTTAAATTTTAAGTCTCCTTCCCCTAACACAATTTTTGGACGCCCCAAAAGCAGAATTACGGAAGTTCTGGGGTGGCCCAGAATTTTGCTAGAGTAATCTCGGTGACTGTGACCCAAAACGAGAAAAAATAAAGGACATGTAGACTGCCGCACAAACATAGGCGCAGAAAATCCCATGTTTTTCGACTAGTCAGGGAAATAAAGAGGTATTAGTATTATAATAATATTATTGGTACTATTGCTCGAGTGACAGAGTCGGATGCCAAGTGCAAGCCCGCCTCGTGGGCCCAGCCAGTCCAAAAAAAAAAAAAAAAAACGGGAGGCATTAATAGAGGCAAGGAGCGAAGAAGTAGGCAGAGCATAAGTTTCATAGCGCATTTGTTTGTACTGGCAGATGGTTGGAGTCATCTTGAAAGCTTGTAGTTACATATTTCACATATAGTTGTGTAAAGGTGCGTGGGAGAATTATGTTCACTAGTAAGAAAATGCTATACTGATTTTATAACAGTAATGCAGTTATAGCTACCGACAAGCAAGCAAAACGAGGTACCTAGGCCTAGTAATGGCAAACTAGGATAGAAAAGTAGCAGAAAAGGCTATCGGTAGTGTTACGAAGAGTAAAGGACCTAAATAATGCATGGAAGGAAAGTTGTTCCAAGGGCTTGACTGCTTCTATAGGGACTCTCCATACAAAACGGGAAGGATGAGTAAACGTAACTAACCAATTCCTTTCGTCACTATATGTTAGCAAATTCATTTCTGCAGCTCATTTCAATTCACAAAGCGCTCGTTTTCGTTATGTTGGGAGAGACTAACGCCGCCTGTTAAAATAATGAAGCAATTTATACGGCGAATCAAACAAACAAAATGCAATCTAGCTAGAGATGCAACTCGAGAGATATCACACACCTGCGTCAAGTAACGCAATGCTAAAATAAAACAATGATAGTAGGATAAACCAACATCCAGACAGACAGATCATCACCAAAATTACATTATCTGCTGCTCGTAACATTCCTAAGAGTTCCTCTAAATTTGACAGAGATCCGCCCATAACTTTTTAAGCTCTGGCGCTCACAGACAGACAAACGTCGGGAAAAAACATAACCCCCTTGGCGGAGGTAGAAAGGGAACACGAATATTTAATTTATGATGAAAATTCAGTAGTATATCTAAACGATATAAAACGAGAGTTGCACTAGAACTATCGTAGAAAACGAGAGTTACACTAGAACCATCATAGTACTTCATGGGTAGTACAGAGCCAATAGAACACTGGCATGCAACTGAATAGGAGGCATCGTATTATTAATTAGCCTAAGGAACATTGTAATTATTTTACAAGTAGGTGGCCCTTGGATCAAGGAAAACCATACATTTTGGTAATTTTTCATTGTCGCCCAAACTTCACTACAAGTCCGTTTATTTAGTTATTCTGATAGGTAGATATTTTTCTCTTTTGCATGAATTTCACCATCACAACACGGCTGAAGATATTCCTTGGCAGGTGTTGATATATATTTTTAAAAAAGAGAAATGGAAAGTAGGCCTACTTTATGGAAGCTGACCTTCCTTATTTAACTTATCCTAGTTTTACGAAAAACAGTTTGCCTAACTTTCAACTGATTCTCTTACAAAAAACACCGTCTTACGAACCTAGTTTGACGGTGTAACATTTTTTTTTTAGAAAATTACGCCCTGAAGGAGAGCTGACAGTCCAGTCGCCTATTGGGCCGCGATACCGAACTCTGCATCACTGAAGAGGACGCCCAGCCACTCTGCACGGGGCCCAAACTTGTCGTTTCACGTTTTTTACAATTGCGATTTAGAGAAAACCAGACAAACCAGACCTTGCCTACTTAACCTGACCCGACATTTTGAATCCTTGTGAATTACCTAACTTTTGAGACTGAAACAATTTTTCTCCGATGTTTCTAGCCCGACTTCCCCGATATTTGGACTTAGAAAAATCCCGAAACGTCAAATTTCGGCTCCTATGCAGGTATCCTGTAATTCATTGCGTTTCGGTGACGTTGTACTCGACTCCCGTCTTATCAACACTACCTCAAAATGTTATGCTTTTTGACGGTCGTAACTATAAAATCCGTTTACACAGGCTAAAAAATACTAAAAATAGAGCGCTCTGAGAGAAAATACCGTCGCCAAGTTAGGCAACAAGGCAACGATAACGAAATATTCTGTACATTCATAAAACTAGTCTCAGCCGTTCCCTTCACTACAATTCACAACTGACGTTGTTTCCCTGACTGTACACTCCTTCCGCCAGCGGCGGGAGGACTGTATCAGTTCTCCTCTCTACAATTCACAACGGACGTTTTTCCCCCGACTGTACACGGCTTCCGCTAACGACGTTCCCTAACTGCCCAACTGTACAAGCACTGATATCAGGACCCCCTGAGCTTATTCCTGTCATGCACCTTTAACACTTCCCACGACAACACCTCCTGCTAGGCTATCAACATTAATTCCCCGTTAAGATTCATTTCATGGTTCCCCTGATTTAAGGGTTTGACACATAATGTTCGATCAAAAGAAAAAAATTTCTTCAAACGGTATATTTCACTATGGTGCGAAATAAATATATCCAACGCAAGCTAGGGGTACCTGTTATATAACGTGTGAGATTCTGTTTTTTTCTACAAAATGGACTTTCCCCAACGAAATAAATGTGTGTATGTCTCTTTTCTTGTCATTTTCTTTCCAACATTGTATGCCAAACTTTGAAATTAGGAGGAACCCATAACACGGATCTTTACCTAATTTCCTCCAAGTTTAGCGATATGTCTGAATCTCAACTAAAGACACTTACTGAGCAAACTGAATATGACGGCTAACATTGTATCACCTTCTTCTGGTAAACTCAAAGTTGTGTTTACGAAGGCTCAGCAAAACATTCGGATGATTAGCTGAAGAAATTCGTTCTTTTGACTTGCGTGTGTCACAGCCTTTAGCAGAACCAGTCCTATGCTCTTAACCTTAAAAAGTAAAGCATCATTGGATAAAAACTTGTAGATTTATCATTCACTAGTGGCTTTATCATTCACAAGTGGCTTTATCATTGACAAGTTTCAACAATGTCGTGTTTTAACATTAGTTAGAAGGAGGAACTGGTCAAGTTTTTTTACGAGTTAGTCACCGCGCATTGGGCACGACACTATACGTAAACAGCAACTCTGCTGAACCTCGTCGGTGCCGCAGTGGCTGATATTTTTCATTCATTTTCCAGAACAATTGTATTATTTTTGTGTATTGTGTATAGAGTTTTGCTGGAAATAAGAAATGCTTGTTTTCCTCATGTTGCAGTGTTTTCTGTGTAATTTTGTTAGAAAATCCCTTTATCTAGACGTTTAATTAAGGAAATCTTGACCTTATGCATCCCAGGCCTCAATAAGCACTAGGCCTAGTTGAATAAGTTCCATGATGCCGATGTCACACGCTGGTCAAAAGAAGGAGTATCGTCATTTTTTCGTCCGAAGGCGTCGATGGGCCCAGTTAAGTAACACACACTAGCAAAGAATTTTGAGTTATAAATCCCTCCACATATAATGATATTTACGAAAGTTAAGTAATGACTTGCGGAGTAAATTGAACTGACGGTAAACATTTTTACACCATTTCTTGGCTGTGTTTAGAAGAGTTCAACATAACATTCGGACGAAAAGATGACGATACTCGTTCTTTTGACTAGCGTGTGGCATCGGCATGAAGCACCTGGAAAACAACAGAAGGTTGTTATTCGTGAGGGAAGAAGGTCAGCTCTAGGCTACCTCGGTTCACCTGTGGCTACCGACAGGGTGACGGACACCAAATGTATCACTATTCAAATAACAAATAGTTACTTTACTGCAACAATAGGCGCTTATGGCAGTATTTCCTTCACTGACGATACAGTCTAAGGCTCGTTGCAGGATAGGCTCTGAATGAATAAAACTTAAGCAGACAATAGTCTTTTGTCCTGTGTTTCCACTTCACAGCGTTCGAATGCGTAGCAGTATCTATGTAAACACAAAAACGGGCACTGCTTTCAGAAACGACATCCGCTAAGCCAATTTGCTAAGCCAACGGAGACGACGGTAAAGTGGTAAACATTTTATCAAAACGTTCGGTCGACCCTCAATTATATTTGCAAGGACGGTATGAAATACTCGAACGCAGTGAAGTGATAACACAGGACAAAAGACAATCGTCTGCAGCGGGCCTAAGTTTTATTCATTCAGCATTTATCCTACACCGCTACCCAATCTTGTGAGTAAGTCTGATTTGAAGGTTAAACGTCTACATTTATCATTTTTTTTGCTGGAAATGAAAAAAAGAATAGCCGCGGGATTTATCAATGCCAATCTCTACTGTTGTCTCTCGTAGCCGTATACAAGTGAAAACCATAGGACAGGTTCTGCCGCAGGGTTGTCATTTATGGCAACACCGCATAAACAATAGGGGCATGTTTGATTTGGGCAGCGAATTTAGGCCTCTAAAGGCGTGTGCAGACCAGCGACATCTTCACTAATTTCGACGAGACAAAATTATCGGATCGTCAACAACGTCAAGCTTGGCACGACATAGCAATGCACACGTAGCCGCAGTGGTGCTTGCAGTTGCAATGCCTTGCAGTATATTTAATACAAGTTGTACACAATAGAAATAGAAAATACGAACTTCATAAATTTTATTGCTTGCTTGTCGACAGTTTTTTTTATTCCCTACATACATCCTACCAGCGAATGAGTATTCTTGAGTATCCTGAAGCCCAGTGCCGTGGCATTTTGCGAAAAAATGCTCTACCAAACCCGACGAAAAAGTTCCCTGAAGAGCAAATTCAACAGGATGGATCTAGGCCAACCTTTTTCGGCGTATTCGAGCAATTCCAAGCAACTTAACCCTTTAAGGACCAAGTTTCCGTTTCTCCCAGATTTTTGGAGATAGTCTTAAGTTGTAGTCTTCTGACTACCGTCCCATAGTCGCGGCGCTCATAGGTCCAAAAATCACTGATCCCTTCTTTATTTAGACGCCTAATTTTTGCGAAACGGGACTCGTGAGGCCCAGTGGTCCTTAAGGCCGCTGTTCACGATGTCCCATGCACAGCGATCGTGAAAGCTCCAGTTTTCTATACGGCGACCGAGCCTCATCCTCAGCACATAAACCAGCATTCCTTTACGAC
>LQNS02278145.1:6517532-6535073 GCA_001587735.2 Parhyale hawaiensis
TGATCGTGATTTCCAGCACTGTCGGCGATCAAAAATCACGGACTTCGAAGGCTCTCCGCGTGTGTTTGGCGATCAAAATCTCTCCGCGATCACAAACTTCGACGAAAAAGATCGTCGTGTAGACGCGGCTTAAGGGTAAGACAACCTATTGGTTCCCCATTGCGGCGCTGCTCCTTAAATCGTCAGACAGACGATCACAATTAGAAATTGAAAACTTGGAGAAGGTACTAAACGAATGTGTATCGTAGACGAGGTACGCGTTCGTTTTGGTTAGCAAGGTGTGTTAAGGTAAGTAAAATGTGTTAGAGTATACGAATTGCATTATAACAGACGATGTACAGTAAGACAGGAGTCTCTTAGAGAAGAACAGGTTCATTAAGCAGGATGAACACGTACGACATTCTTCGGCGTTCTCAGCCGAATCCGATTTTGTGTCGTCGTGATTGTGATTATGGTTTTGACCGAATACCACACCGCACTTAATGAACGCTATGGTTAGACGTATTTGAACAAATCGCTTAAAAAAGGGAAAGGTAAAACCTTTGTGAATTAAATTTCGCTCAGTATTTGGAGAGATAGCCGACAGTTTACCACTGGCTTTTATCATAGTGTAAAGATAGTAGCAGTCTGAACTGACAACAGTTTTTCGGGGCAGCTTAATAATGTGCAAGATGAAGCTGTGGCTGCTACATGGTAACCAAATTAACCGAGTTACCTCTATGCTCGTAACTCCGGCGAAATCGTAAGTGGCCACCTGACTTCAAACTGGATGAGGCTTCTCAAGAGCCATAGGCTATATCAAACAAGATACCTTAGGTTTAGACTATGATAGTGTACAATAACGTTGCCCAACTACACTGCAATTAGAAAAAGAGAAAACAATAGATAACCGGGGAATTTTCACGGGTCCAGCCAGTATTTTATTACTGTTGGAATGTCAAGCAGTTGCTAGGCGGTATTTCCTCCTGGGTCTGGCCAAAGTTCTGTAAGGAGTGAGGGCAACGGGAGAGCCTCCAGAGTTATCGCAAGGGAGTACGTAACCGCTGACCATTGGATTTTCTAGTACCCACTCTTTCTATATATGCGTCTAGCCATTACGTGTTTTAGCAAGATTGACTTTTCGGTAATCTCGAGGGTAACTGGTTTGCGAGTAAGGAATGAAACTCAGTCCAAAGTGGTGAATCGAAAGTTCGAGATTGACGTCCCATACATATTAAAGCCAAGGCGGATTACAACAACTATTTCGAAATGCTCCAGTCGACCAAGTCTTAATTAGTTGGCAGTGAATTTAATAACTAATTTGTGCATATCTTTTTATATATATATATATGGGTCACTCAAAAATAATGCATCCTACTTTTACCTAAAAAAAATTATGAGCTACGAAGACGGAAGTGGCACCATTAAAATGAGCGACCTTATGTGCTAGAGAAGTTATTTCTCAACGTAGTCACCACCATTCTCAATAACATTTTACCAGCGGTAAGCGAACTCCTTAATGCCCCGGTTGTTAAAGAGCGCGCCTGCCGAGGCGGTCCATTTTTTCATGGCTGCGATTGCGTCGTTGTTGTTGGGGAAACGCTGCCCACGTAACGTGACCTTCAGAGTTTCGAACAAGTGGGAGTCTGCCAGTGCCAGGTCGGTTCTATACGGTGGGTGAGACAGCACCGTTTAGTCAAATTAGGTCACAGATTCCGTTTTATCAAACTTTTGTGTAGCCTGAGGTTGTCGTGTTGCAAACGGAATGTTTCCCCATTTCTCTGACTTTGCACGGGCAGTCCGGGCCTTCCGGGCTAGTGCACTGACACCCACATGGGAAACTACAAGCATTTGATTCACCGTTAATCCGTTATCCGCCGAACGGTGCGGATGAGTTGATCCAGGCGCACTTTGTTTTCCAGGATGGTAGCTGCGCGTGGGCGACCGGAGGGCACTAGCTTTGTCATTCACAGCTTTGTCTCAACTATGAAATCAACGAACCCATCTCCTAACTGTTCTGACATCAACTGCATTGGTTTCGTAAATGTTCACCAGAGGCCGGTGAATGTTTTTTGGTTCAAGTTTTTCTGCATGGACGAATTCAATGACTCATCTGTGCTTCTGATCCACGTCCATGACAGGGCTTGCTTTCTTAGAGTGTCACACCGTCAATATCTGCAAAAGAGAGATGAAACCTTCAAGTAATGGGTACAAAGGTTCAGTCATCATAACAATGTAATTTGCATTGGATTCCTTCGTGAGGAACAAAAATAATAATAACAAAAAATCCTAGGGATTACTTTGGAAACGGCGGTAGTGTATGCACAAGACGTGCGCAATATAAACATAAAGGATTTTATAAACGCAAACGTAATCTAATAATAATATTAAGTTATATCTTACGTAAGTGTGCGGTTACATCGCCACCCGTCGGCGGCATAGGATGGGCCATATGCCATAGGGTTAGGTTATTTTGGTTCGTCCATCCTATGTTATGGGGCCAAGCAACCGCAGGGGGCCCGTGTAGATTACCTCAGCCATTAGCTAGGCCTTCGGGACGTCTCTCTTTCGAGCCCACTTTGCTTCCTTCCCGATTTCATTGCTCTACTTGCTCATGCCTTATTCTGTTCTTCTTTCCCTACTTACTGTTCCCATGCGCGTTGATCCAGCATGGGAACACCTTTGTGCATGGGTTCCCCGTTTCTCTTGACATTCTACTGTATATGTCCCTTGCTCTTTCCTCTGTGATGTCGTTCTGCTCGGAAACGGGGGCTTAAAGTTCCTAACTATATATAACATAACGTCCGTACGTCTCTCGTTCATTCATATTGAAGTAACATATTCAGGGTGAAATTTGATCTTCTGAGGCTAGGGCGCCTTAACATCTGAAGAAAACCTCAAGCTTTAACATTGAGCAGATCGACACTTGCCATTAGTTCTCATAACAAACTTATCTGTCTGTAAAAGTGCATTGCCAACACTGAACTTCTTGTGACTCCGTTACTTGTGGCAAGTTCATTGCGCTCTTGCAGAGAACTTGATGATCGGAGAGGAGAAACTGCTTCTCAGTTACTGCAGCAAATGCGCGAATAGTGCCTGCCTACATAAGATGTACCACTATAGAGCTACTGATAGAAGTATTTAGTGTGACTTGCAATTAGCTATTCTAGAATATAAGTTGCTCTCAGTACCAATGTGCGCTATTGAGGTCAAGTCATTATTGAAGATAGAGTGTATTTTAGGAAATGTTTTGAAGTTAGGAAAATCAGAATGAAACAAGATTCTGAAGAAAAATGTAAAATATACGTTATAGTCGCCCAACAGCATGACCGTGCACAGCGCCTTGCAAGAGCTAGCTTTTCAAGACGTTCGATTAATTTATGTTTTACTATCGCATACAGTATAGTTACTTGAATAGAAATATTTGAACAGGGGTGGGCAGGTGCGAATTCGGAAGTTCGATTATCTGATAAATCAGACTCAAATTTTCGACTCTTACGATCGAAATGAGCTAACCACTGCCAAACGAATCAGATAATTGCTATCGAAGTTCTGATTATTTAGAGATTGGCAATTAATCAAAGTCGACGTCATCTTTGTGTTCTCGCAATAGCAGTTTCTTCATGAATTCTTAAATATTTTTCCCAAGTAAATATTTTTCCAATTTTTCTAGTCAATATTCGTATTTTCTTTATAATAAATGCGAAAAATATCAAGATTATTAGGTGAATCATATAAAAAAAGATCATATTTGCCTTATCTTTTTGTTTTGAGAGACTATTAGTTTAACTGTATGGATTTTGTGCACCATGTAGTGCATAGGTTAAGTTTATAGGTATATGATATTGTAATTGAAACAAAATGTTTATTTTTGATCTTAAAAGCTAGCTTGGGTTCTCTTTGTATTATGGCCCGGTTTGAAATGGCTTATTTACGGCAATAAACATGAAATTCTCTTTAGCAGCAATGAAAATCGCTTTTAAAACAGTGAATGGCTTCTGATCATACCGAGTCACTTTCAAAAATATTAATCCAATCGGATAATCGCCGAATCGGACCTGACGTGCTAGTGCATCGCTAATCAGACTTCAGTATTTAAGAATCGCTAGTGTAACAAAACATTAAAGCAAAACATCATTGTACTACGGTGATGAACAGCCGAATCCTACAGCCCTAAATGTTAACCATAATGTAACGCTTTAAACAGTGGAGTTTTCAAAATGCACTTTACCCAGAGCGTTTACCTATACCGGCACCGACTTATATAATCAGTGCTCTCCAAGTGTAAACTATAGTATGATAAAATTTGCTTTACTTAAATATCTGAACTGGCATACGGCACTAGACCGACTTTAGTACTGTTTTCTGGCCCTCTGCGTGAATACAGACACTTGTAGCAAAGCTAAAGCAGGGCTCTATAGGTGAGAGAGTGGGCTCGAGTAACTAGTGATAATTTTTTATATAGGATTATAGTTTTTTTTTAAATTTTTTCAATGCAGATAATGGTTGACGGAAGTAATAGTGGCGATTAATGATTAATAGTTTAAAACTCCTTAAACAACACGCGGGGGTCAACACCAGAGACTTGATTACTTGATTAAAATGGTTGCATATGACCAGTGCATTTTATCAATGTTCCGGGCAAGTTAAGCCTTCAATTTCAAATTCGCCCGCTAATCAAGTGCGCCCTAAATTTAGGGAGGTTATGGCATCAAGGAGACTCCATCGCAGCTCGTGGTTTCTTCCAAACGCACAAAGTTTAGAATGGAAGAGTTCCTAGAGTTAAATTTGAATTTGCCTACGTTGGTCAGAGAGAGAGAGAGAGCGCGAGAGAGCTACAAGTCTGGACTATATGTTACAAAATTCTCGACTATATACTTCACTGAGAAATAAAAATGCTTACCATTACGCAAAAACACGTTCCCTTATTAATCTGCTACCGCAGTTAGGCTTTGAGCCAAGCAACAAATTAGTTTTTAATTACCGTAACTGACAGCTTGGCATGAGCGCTTAGCCAATACCTGCGAAGCAACACATTGTCATTACATGCATCAAAGCGTGCAATAAAAACATTTATCGTACGTAACAAACACGCGTCACCCTGAGCACCCAGTGAAAACCGTCGTGTCTCAGGCTGGTTATGAACCTGCCACTAGTCTGAAATGTACCTAACACATTGCTGATGCCCTAACTACTGTACCATTTCGAACCACAAGCTGGTGGATCCCGATCGCCCTCGAAGTTTAATAATTATCGTTGCTGAAGAAATGACCAACAATGTAACTTAAAGGTCACGTGTAATTTGATGATGAATTGTGCTTTTATGTAAGATCTGATACAAGAGCTAATAAGGAACTTAGCAGGGTAGCCTATTTGTTACTCACGGGAGAATCTCCATTCGTTGCCGTCGTTAGGAAAATTAAAATGAGCCCACCTGGTTCAGATATGGGTAGACCCATAATATTACTCATGTTGGATACACAGTAAGTCTTCGTTATGAGTCTCACACCAGTGCAGGGGCGAGGGGGCCTAAACAAAAGCCAGAATTATTCATATACAAGCTGTGGGGTTACGCCGTTATTGCTTTACGGTGTTTCAAAAGAAAATGAAGAGGGTTATGGAACTGCTGTAAGATTTTTTATATTGATTCGCGGAAAGTTGAATGAGAGAGAAAAGAAGCTTAAAGTAATTATTAGTTTTGCAAAGACAATGTTAAATTCATGCATATTTAATGAACTAAGTCACATAGGCGCATACACGCGAGTGTAGTACGTCTCCTGCAAGTGAGCAAGGGTGTTACCGGAATGCTTTCAAGGTAGGGCCTACCTGCATCGAATACCGGGAACTAAAACTTTCATTTTATATCGTAACCTGCATAAAACAAGCCTGACCTATGGTGAGGACTACCAGTGGGTGGAACGTCCAATCGTTATATCTGATACGCGAATAGCGCGTGGTGTTCCCTGTTCAACGTACCCTGGTGTTGATGGTTACGTACTTGACAGTTTAGTGAAAGCTACTTCGTGATGTTTAACGCTCCTGGTTACTTCAAGGTGTCATAACAACTGTACATTACTTTCTGAGCAGTTACTGGTAGTGGTAAACAGTAAACTAGAGCACTCTGAGAGCGCAAACCTCCGCCAAGCGAAGCAACGGTAGCAAAAACTTCAAATTGGCTCTGAAGCCATAATTTTCTTTGTATAAATTCCAAAATCTAATCATTTGTGCCTTTTGATAGTAATAAAAGCTTGTGCAATTTTCTTGAAGATCCGTTCAAACTTTTTGAGTTATACTGCTAACAAACGTTAGAACAAACATGAGTCAAACATAGAAACGAACGAACCGATCTGTACCCAAAATTTAATCATTTATGTCTTTTATTATTACTAATAACCCCTATAAATTTCATACAGATCCTTTCATTATTTTTTGAGTTATTGTGCTAACACAAGCATAAAATTAAAAACTGTGACGAACGAACGAACGAACGTACAAATGGATCATTACCAAAATTTGGTCATTTACTCTTTGTTATATATTTAACAACTGATGCTAATTTCATAAAAATCCATCAATAATTTTTTTAATTATGGCATTGAGAAAAATGAGGCAGACAAACAAATGGATGGACATATCTTCACCAAAAGTTAATCATCTGTTCTACTAACATTCTTAACAATCCCTGTAAATTTCATTCCAATCGGTTCATACTTTTTGAATTATATTGGTGACAGACAAAGAGACAGATAGACAAATACGACGAAAACATAACCTCCTTGGCGGAGGTAAAAATTCTAAGCATAACCAGTTCCGCTTCGCTGACTGTGATTAACTGCAAACTGATTGAGTAAAACAGTCGCTCTACCCATGACGACAAGCTACCTTGTTCTCAGAGTACATTATGGACTATGCGCTACTTTTATGGACTATATGCTACTGTGGACTATGCGCAACTTTTCGTGGACTATGCGCTACCTTCCATGGACTATATGCTACCCGGGACGGAAAAATCGTAGTCTACGAATGAAAAAACAAACTTTTTCGATAGTAAAACGGTTCCAGCACTTCTTAGCCAGCCACCACCACCCTACTACAGTCCCCCTTCAAATACGCTATCTCTCATAAGGTTAGGTGAAGGCCAGGACTGGTTCTACTCACGTTCTAATGACGACGCTAAGTAAGGCCAATCAAAGATTGACGCTAAGTGATATACGTTTATTACTTAGCGCCAATCTTTGATTGGCCTTATTTAGCATCAATGTTTGATTGGGCTCACTTAGCGTCAATCGTTGGTTGGACTTAGTGTCGTTGTTAGATCCTGAGCAGAACCAGTCCTGGCCATTACCTAACCTTATGAAGGCCGATGATTCTCGGCCTAATCTCGAAAGCTCATTGTTCCGTAGGAATAGTATTGGGTAGCTTATAGTCCGTGTGCTATATGCAAATCATCTAGCCTGAGAGAGAGCTCGTGCAGAGCGTTATCGTTCTACAGCATGAAAATATCTTGCTCTCGGTTGGCAGAATACACCGAACAAACACGATGAACAGTGGATTGCAGGTCGCAAACTCATATATCACTGTGTTCAGGAACTTCAGTCGCTAGGGATACATAATTTTTGTACTGAAGCTTTTCGCCAACTATAGATCACAGCGACAACTTTTCTGTTATTAGTGATATTCGAGTGTTTATATTTCAATGCGTGCTCAGGAAATGTGTTTACTTCTTTATACACACGCGATAAATTGCAGTGTAAGTACAGTTGTACACGTGTTCGTGGAAACATATCTATCACAGACGCGTAGTGTATTATTTATTACGCTTTGGTAACCCAAATTTTTGCCGTATTAATTATATGTCTTGGCATATCCGTTACACAACATAATCTATCAATATATTTAGAGCCTTCAAAGAAATCGTTTTTCTCTTTAGGAGGAGCTCGCACCCTTTTGGAACAAGTCTGATTATAAATAATTCAGTTCCCCACAACATGACTGTATAACACCACACCCTTCATAATACTATGCAACGTTACCGAAATAACTTTCACAAACGCACAGTATCCTCCGGCCCGCGTGTACTTCAGGCGTCACCACAGCTACTCCCCGCAGCCATATGGCCGTCTCGACTGTCACAACTTGGCAAGCGAGCGTCTCTCGCGTAAAGTGGCACTATGTCCATGGGAATGTCCGGGGTCTCCTCAGGCCGAGACCTTTGTGATACAAAGATCTTCTTACAGCCCCACCGACGCTTTTTTGCTGGCCGCTCCGTCGAGCTGCAGCTATAGCGGTGACCGCACTTGCTTTGTTGTCCTTGCAATGGCTTGTTGATGGTCGAGACAACAGCTGTCGCGTCGTGTCACTCCCAGCGGACCTACAAAGAACCTGGGACGGGATAGTTTTCGGCCCACCTGAGATTCGGGCAGGCGCGTGTGGCTGTAAGTTAGCTAGGCACTTGTTTTAGCTGGACCAAACCTATCCAAATCTTTTCTTAACTAACTAAATTTATGCTAGCCTAAATCAAATTCTGATGCAGGCTACAAACTGTAGGTACCGAGATTAAGTTATCTATACTCTGATATCCTGTATCTCAGTTTTGTCAATCTGTGTTTATTAGTTTATTATTTTTTTTTGCGTTGGTTCTGTTATTGAGAAACTCGTATGATGTAAGAGAAGTGCGTGGGAGACTCAAACACATACAGGACTTCAAGTGACGGAAATTCCATCCGGTCGCTAACCGTTAAGTGAGTATATTTTGAATTTTTCGGTTCGAGGAATGGTTTGCTTAAATGACAGGCTGTTCGAGCAATGGAGGGAGGCAGCTGCACTGCCAGAGATCCAATGTGCGATATGTACCATGCATTCTCCCTGGATGATGGGCTCGTTCGAGCGCGACTTCACTTCATTTAATTAAAGTCGCCCGGAAAATTTATTCGGAGCGTTCGTTGGGTCATTTGGGTCGGGTTTCATGCTTTTGAACAGCTTGGATTATATGTTATATGAAACGAGCCGCAAGCCAACTCTGCACTGTGGGGAGATCGAGCTTCTGAAGTAGCTGCTTTTTAAGCAAAGTGCATTTGAAAATTTCGGAGTGTCCAAGGCAACGGCGGCTTTGAGAGTTTTGGTTCTAGCGTAATGTTAGTAGTGTATAAGGCCACGAGATCGCGGTTTTTGAGGGTAGGTTCCCCTCGCGCTGCCGGGTCATCGCGCCGCCCCTTCCGGTTTCCCAGGCCCCGCCCACTTCCGGTTTGCGCCCCCCCCCCTGACCCCCGCAAAACCGGTAGTGTATTGGCCGTTACAAACCGGAACCTCGCGCGCGAGGGTAGCCGCGAGGGTAGGTTACCCTCAAAAACCGCGATCTCGTGGCCTTATACACTACTAATGTTCAACAGGTTTTAAGGCAAAATATAATTTTTGTCATTGTTTTCATACAGTCTGGAGATAGAAGAAACTAAACACACTGTGATTACTAGTGCCCATAATATGCAATTTGGAGTACCTAATGGACGATCTTATTGCTTAAATTGGCTGTGCTCTTGGCATTTTTCAAAATTTGTGACTATTTATGGAGTATAACTCCTTTAATTGAGTCTAATACAATAAAAACATATTTTATTTAATTTCCATTATTTTTCAGCCGCCACATTTCCCATCTCATTATTCAATCCTTAAAGCCCTCTAGACGATCACTGGGCAGCGCCACTGAGCAGTGTCATCGATGACCACGATTTGTAAGCGACGGTCACGCGTGCGTTCGACCGCAGTCCACATGTGTCGGTCATAACCTCTCTTCCTCGCGTCAGCAGCCTGGATGAAAAAGCTCTGCTAGATGAAAAACCAAAAAGCATTTAGCCTCTGAGTTGATGGAAACAGTTCAGTTGACTATGGCGAGAGCATGTCTTCATACTTCCGCCAGCTGATTTAGCAGTGGCTGACGTAAATATGGCATGGGCAACATCCAGACGTAAATATTCGTTGGTTTAACACACATTTATCCAATACAAGGATTTAATATATTTGTAGCCCTTCGGTGTCTCGTAGGTGTCGTAATCATAAAACTTCCTGTCGTAAATTCTAACAATTCTGACCCTACTTAATATTAATTATTATTTTTGAAGTGGTTGTCAGAAAGCTGCAATCAGTATCGGTATATTATAAGGAAAACACTGAAAGTTGATATCGTGATACATATATACGTTGTGATGGGTCATTTAATAATCTTCGCGTCATAAACAAAATAATTTGCACGGTTTCTAACGGAAACATTTCTATCTCAAATTCAAATAATTGCTCACAAGTGAAACAAACTGGGGACAAGTCTTTTACGAATTATAGAACACTCGACTCGGTTTGGAAACAATGGGAACAGTGACAGTAAATAATGACGAGACCGAAGCAGAGAGCAGCTGCGAGGGTAGAAGCATATCACAAGCTGAAGGGAAAGAAGGTGTCACGTTATAAAAAGGGTCACGCAGGTCTATGGCTGTGACAACCAGGATCGGAAATTAATAGGTTTCTGAACGGAAAAATAAGACGCGAACCAAGCTTGAATTTCGCTGGCGGCGAAACAAATGATGCGTGAAGAGCTGCTTGTAACTGATATTTTTTAGTTAGGAGTTAACAATTTTGATTCTTCTTGGCTTAGGATCAAGGGACAGCTGTAATATAGGTGGCGCTTCCTTAAACAAGGTAAGCAACCAATGAGGGTGACCAACACCCTCGTGGGGAGTTCCTGTGAGCCAACTCTCGATGACGTAATCAGGGCAGTGTCGAATAAGCATACGTAGGAGGGGACGTTTTATATGATAAAAATGTTCGCATTGGACGATGCGAGCTGAGGGGGTTGAATCCGAACTGTCGAGGGTTTAGCCCGTCGGAATTGAGGGAACGAACCACTTTTGAGGTTGGAGGGCGGACCGGCAGTCGCCCTCTAGCTTGTTTCGCTAGCCCCTATTTTTATACACCTAGTAGAGTGCTTTAACGACGTCATGGCCTCATTTGCCATGACCATGTATCACCTTGTAATGAATTTTAACTGAGTCATCTGGTGTGTCTGCAACTATCACTGTGATTCCAAAACTACAAAAGATGAACTAGTAACAGTGAGTCGTCAATCATGCCATTTACGTAAATTTAAGATCTATTCCGGAACATACTAACTCTTCATTAGATCTGCTAAAAACGTCATCAACAAAGAAAACTCCTATGCGATATAGGAAGAGCAATGTTTGAAAGTCTTTTGTGACGGCCTGGGCGTTAGAGGAACATCTCTAGAAAGCGTTTGACTAGGCTCGCACATCTTCATCCATTTGAAAACGAAAGCCAAGCGCAGTGAATTACCTCGACATTGATTCCCATTTGAACTTGACCAAATGCCCGTTGGGATATACAGGATTTCACGAGAAGCTGGATATCGTTTGGATTAGAGTATGAACAGAAATGGATTTATAATATTCGTTGAGTTTTTACTGACAAAATAAATTTTACTACCGTAAGATTATCGTGCGTTTTAGCAGAGTATTTCTGGAACAATCTACAATGTAATAAAGACTAGTGTCTTTTCGCCGGGTTATTTGTTTATCTGTTCATTTTGTTACGCTTGAAGAATGTAGATAGGTGAAAATTAGGCCAGGTTGCAGTTGATGGTGAATGTAGGAACACCTCATTTTGATTGTACCTCTTATGTTGCCAAAGTTAAAATCGACGCACTGAAGACATCCCAACCTTCTCCTAGCTCTCTCAGGCAGCCTGGTTCTGGTTCTTCCCACAGATAACGTCCTTGCATCATTAATTCTTCCAAAATGGTCGCAATCGTCGACTAAACAGCTTCACGCTGAGCGAATGATTTTCGATGTATATGAGATATGGTTTCTCCGTGATAGGTACCGCGTCGTACTCATATGTTTTGAGTGATGCTTGATTGCCCGTAAAATAAAATAAATTTTTCTCCATGTCAGAGAAGGAAAAGAAGGGTTCTACTGCTCTGCAGATGCAAAGCCGAGTTGTATTAACGAAATCGTTGTAGTGGATGAATGTCATCACGAATTATTCACCGTCATTTTTGATGGCCGGGTACACTAGTACTGTTTCTTACCCTTAGAGATAACAGCCATATCCGTTTCCGGTACCAGTATACCTTTGGTTTTTCATCACCACCTTATTCGTACCCAGTCCAACAACTCTCCCGATTTTCGGTCAACTGTTGGTCACAATTCATGGGGGTTCTTCCTTTAACAGAGCTTGGGAATGCTCTCACTCACACCCCAACGTACGGGTATAGCGTATTATAAATAATGCGAACTCACACTGTACAAGAATATAATAAATTATGTGAGCTCACTCTGCACATGCAGAGAACCGGTTGAGCTGACTCCGGTATTTCGTGATGGGTCTAGGCAAACACAGAATATTTTGCAGCAGACATGACATCAGCATGGAAAGCGTGTTGCCTTCCTTGGCATATCGCCGCGTGGGCGCGCAGCATCTTGTCGCTTCTCTCTGCTTTTGGTCAATTTTGCTCAGGTCCTGAGACACGCGATCGTCCATGTATGGGTGTTGGCTTGCGTCGTTTGCAGGATGCGCAAGAAAATGTCATGCCAGTTGCCTTTCTCCATTTCTCAATGAATGGTGTACATATTCATGTAAATATTTGTAGTGCAACTGTATTGCCGAAAACATGGTCAACATATTCATATAAATATTCAAGGAACACATGTACTTTATTGCAATATATGAGGTTTACATATTCGCGTAAATATTTACGAAAACCCTGTATTGCAGAACATGATGCTCACGCATCTGTATAAACATTAACCCTCACCTGAATTACCGATGGTGTGGTTTGCTTATCACATAAATATCATATTTATCGAACATCTATATTGTTGAAATTCCGATCAATATATCAATCAATCAATCAATCTTTATTGAAAATAAATGTTACATGTAACGCAACATCATTCTCAAGCTGATATCTAAGCACTACTAAGCGCTTTTCCGGCAAAAGAGCTACAAAACAGACAAAAAAATAAAAGACTACAAAATACACCTTANNGTTCATTATGATCCGAGACACTATATGATGTTGAGGCTTTTAATATGAAGTATTTAATAATATATATTGTAATTCACTGGTAACGACTAACAAGATATTTTTTCAGTTCGACTTTGAATGTAATTAACGAGGGATGGTTTCTTATTCTTATATATTTAGGTAAATTTAGGTAAATATTCATTAAACATCAGATATACTGCAAATGTGGTCTACACGATTCACAGTCAGGTCAGGTTTTCACTCTAAATTCAATTTTAGGAACATAAATTATAGGAAATAAATGTTTTTTCATGAATTTTATGTATTTATTAAAAGGGATAATAGAGAGCGTTCATAAGTATTTTATATTTTCTTCTAACAAAGTTATGAAAAAAACGTCGGGTAACGGCCAAAATAGCAACACTGTAGGTAGGGACATGAGTTATTTTAGTTATTGTATCTATATTCATCAACTTTCTAGGCAATCACCAAAGCCGAGAACATAAACGTGCTATTAATTAGCTCCTGCAAAACTACAAAACTACTCTAGAATCCATTGCCTTGATTCGCATTCAGACTGTAATCCGGAAAACTGAGGTGATTTCAGCGAAGAGCTATGAGAGCGTCTTATCAAGGATATACGAGTAATGGAGGAGATGTACCAGGACCGTTGGGAAGTGAATATGCTTGCAGGCTGCTGCTGGTGCCTCAGGAAGGATGTTCCAAATGCACAATGCAGACGAGAGACTGTGCGAAAGTTAATTTTACCGCAATAGTTTCATCACTTCCTGATTTTTGTTTATGTACAGAAAGTTTGAATTGACTTACATACTACTTTCATTTTTCATCTTGAAGCTCACATGAACTCTAGTTGTTTCCTATTTTAAGCATATATTACACATTTTCCACTATTTACGCGGCATCTGAAAAATAAAATTTTTAATTTTTGGTTATCATTTGTTTTCTTATAACTGAAATAGCAAAAAAAAATCTGACCTGATTAAACAAAACGAATTACATTTCGAAACTCAGCATGCAAAATGCATATAAGATCTGCTGAGAAACATTAAACATTAAATTTCTAATGTAGCCCAGTGTAATTATTTCCTCAACGCCTATATTTTACCACTTAGGTGATTTATTTCATCATGTAAGCTTTATCTAAAGTGTTCATAATTAACACCAGGGTCGGTGTCTCTGAAGACTCTTCACAATGCAATTTATAAATTCCATTATATACCTTATCATATTCCTTTTGTAATACACCTAGCTCAACCCTGTCATAACACAGATTGTGTAACTGATGTAAGTTCTACCTTTTCCATTGCTTGTCAGGGAAAATTTAACACTAGAGGTGCTGAGGTTGCGGGCTCGACGCTACGCTGAACAATCTTCCTATTTATGCTGTAACGAAAGCAATAAAATTTAAAAGGTTAACATTTTCCTTTCTTATGCAACTGGTAATTGTTTTACCCTAAAATATTTAAACCGCAAGTACCTTTCGCTGCTCCGTGTCCATTAACATATCGCGGCTAGCTGGATCTTCCCACGAAATTGTCCCATCGAAATAAGTGAAGTTGTCGCTCGTCTGCGCACGCTGCCAGTACGACTGCTCCTGCCCATATGTTCAAACACTCTCGTGCGACTCGTACAACTGCTACCAATGTAGCTCGATGCACATACGTAGTTCACTACTAAATTTAGACACCAGAGAGTTTCGCGTGTCGATAGGAAGCTGGTCCTTACATGAAAAAATATAAAAAGTTCTAATGGAGTAACTATTTGTTAAATGATTTTAAAATCCACGTTGCTGAAATAAGCAGATAATAGTGAACATAATTCTTGCTTAAGCTTTTCTGACTGGAGTCAAAGTACAGGATTGGTAAAAAAACCACCAGTTCCTTTAAACAATCTTATATTGAACTGGTTTGGTGTTGTGATGCAAGCAATTTGCTGGGGGATCTAATTAAATGAGATTATTCGGAAACTGTTATACTAACCTTCATATACTAATGATAGATGACAATTTCTTTCAGGTTTCAGAAGCTAGTTAAGCGTCACCATGAAGTATTTAACATTCAAGGTTTCTGCTAGAGGGTACCGGTATTCCAAATTTTGTGGGCGACATAAAAAAAACTGTCTCCGGCTCACTCGATGAAGGGCTGAATTTTCAAATGTACGAGTTTTTCATGATTACATTAGTCATGATTTACGCAACTGTACACAAACACTGCTTGCTAAACAGCGAAATGGACTTGCAATCTTAAGAACTCGATCAGGGAATAATTATACGGGGATCAATGATAAAAATTACGTAACGGCAAGGTTTCATATGTGAATCCATTTCATTGTGAAACATTTTCTGCTAATTACTTCCACCAAGGATCGAGGCTATTTTTGTCTGTCTCCTTATCTGTCGGGATATTTGTCTCTCTGTCTGTTACCAAGATAACTCAAAAAGTTATGGACAGATCTTTACAAAAATTACAGGGATTCTTAGGTGTGTTAAGCTCAATGCAGATGAGGAGGAAAAATTGCCGAGAGTGGCATTTCTCCTACAACTGCTCCACCAAACTCGTCGAAAAACTTGCCAGGAGGATGCATTCAGTAGGATGGATTTAGGTCAACCTTTTTCGCAGCTGTCGTGCAATTTAAAGCAACTTGCCGTTTAATTGTTTTTTTCTATAATCTGTTCACTATTACGTTCGTAACGCCAATGTTATTCTTCAAGATTTGCTGAAAATGGTAGCAATTTTAACTGCATAGCCAAAAGTATGAAATGAATTTATCTTCATGTTACGACGATGGCGGTTATCAGAAAACGTACATGAGAAAGTCTTGTTTACAAGTAAAAGATAGCTAGTACAAAATATTCAGTCACTGTGCACTATGCACAGCGAATAAAAACCGGCGGACAAATAAACAATAAAAGTTTTTAAGTTAATATTACCAATTCTGTTTTTTATGCAACTAGTGGTAATTTTACCCTAAGACTTTGCAATTAAGAGTACTTGTCGCTGCTGCGTGTGCATTAACATGTAGCGGCATGTTGGCTCTACCCACAAAATTGTCCCGTCGTCTGCACACGGCTTTAGGAGAAAGAGATGATTAACTTTTGGTGAAGATCCGTCCATCTGTTTGCTTGTCTATTTTTTCTTAGCACTATAACTCAAAAAGTTATGGACAGATTTTTAGGAATTTTCCACGAGTTATTATGTATAAGACGAAGAGTAAATGACTAAATTTTTGTGATGATCTGTTAGTTCGATTGACTAGCCTCAACCACAAACGGTTGAGAGCTACAGTATTAGGGCTAATGTATGAACCTAGTAGCCCAAACTAAAACATTTGTTGACTGCTTAGTTGTGAATAGCCGAGCGATGAGGCTTGGCAGCTTGCTATGTAATTCATTGCGTCGTGAACAGCATAAATTAAAAATCCTTTATACACAAAATGTTCTATAAATCTACCACTGGGATCTGACCAATATTTTTCAGGAATGCTATTTTTAAATTAATTGGTCCCAAATTATCAAGATTACAGGTTGCCTGGCTTTGTAAATATTGTACTTTCGATCAAGCTGCTTCACTCTTTGGGAAAACTTCAGTTTTTTGTCTTCACTTAGGCTATTCTTAAGTACTGAACAGACGTCAATTGTCAGAAAGGGTCGTCTGCTGAGCAGAAGTAAGTAAATATCAAAACGATTGACAGATATGCATGGCTCCCTATACTGCCAGCGAACTAGCGAGCGAGCCAAGCGAATGTTGGAATTAATAGACATCTATAGGCGTATACCAACTGCAAGCGAGCGAACGAAGAACCATACTCGCGCCGGCTGCGGAGCGAGCATCGCTCACAGACACGACACTCGCAACTTTGGGGTGCCCGATGTTGCCACTTCGTACAAAGTTCGTTGTCCAGTGTGTGTTCAAAGGTTGTTGGCCAGCAGTTCGCTCTCCTGCAGTCGGCATAGCCCCAAAATCATTCGCTTCGCTCGCTGGCTAGTTTACTGGCAGTCGGTAGGCGCCCGTAATTCTGAGGATGAGTCTCTATGGTTGCAGAATATAGCATTTGGACGCCGTGTAATGAGGTGGATCTTTGCGACGGTCGAAAGATCAATTAAACTATACATTGGACCGCCAAATTTGGTATACAGAAAAATGGGCTCTGACTCTTTGAGCTCTGATTTCTGAGAAGTGTATTGGGGGAGCTAACTTCTTTACGTTGTGAACGCGCGATCTTAAACACAGAGACTCTTGTTAAGACTTCAGAGGCCTGTCGCATTCAGCGCTGGGTAACCCCGGGTTACGCAGTGTGACCTCGAGTGTAACTCCGTCTCCAAAATCCGTGTCGCATTGAGCTGTTTACCGTCAATGAGACACGCCAGGGTTACCCGGTGGCACTCGCCGGAACCCTGGACATTTTGCGTTCACGTAAGCTTTTCTGCGCGTGCCATCACTAAAATAAACACTACCTAGGCAAATCTAACCTAGCCAAACCTAACCTACCCTTACCTAACCTAACCTAACCTC